>JAMWET010001252.1:57500-70000 GCA_024036415.1 Prochilodus magdalenae | reverse complement strand
CCCCCCCCCCTCCCGGCCCCCCCAATCCCATGATTTATTAAAAACACATTTCCCCTCCTCGGACAAATGTGTTCCTAATTCAGGGATAAAGAGCGGAGAGTTTATCAGCGCACCAAAGATTAGTTTCGTCTGGCAAAACAGAGCGCGCTCCCTAACGCAGGAAAACTTAAACATGGAAACAGTGGGAATTACCAGGCGGGAATTACGCTCCTAATCCGCCGCCGGAGCATCAAGAGCCACTTTCTTCCCTAACGCTGGTGACACCAGGGGTAGGTGCGAACGCTGGGAGGCCGGGACGGAGGACATATGGGGGCAATAAAGGAAGAGGAGAGGAGAGCCGGAGCGGCGGCGTTCCTTAATAAAAGCTGGAATAACAGCAAACGGAATGGAGGTCTTAATAACGTCCCACGTCCCACGTCCTACGTCCCACGTCCTACTTCTACTTCTTCTTCTTCTTAAGCTCGAGCGCAAACAGAAAGGTCCTGAGAGCTCAGGGGTTTCCTGAGAAACCTTTATCACACACAATCTCTCTCTCTCTCTCTCTCTCTCTCTCTCTCTCTCTCTCTCTCTCCTTCCCACATAGACCAACTTATCTCTCCGTTTCCGACAGCTTTCTTTTTTCGTGCGTTCAGAGACAGAGAGATATCCGCTCCAACTTCATTCTAATGTCCCAGCGAAACGGGCAGCGGACACTTCGGTCCTCCGGATCAAAAGAGGAAAAGTTACCTCTCTATCTTTCCGCTTCTGTGGCTCATGCGTTCGGATGCACAAACTCCAGAGAGCAGAAAAAGAAAGAGGGCGAGAGAGATAAGGGCTGAACAGAGAGAGAGAGAGAGAGAGAGAGAGAGAGAGAGAGAGAGAGAGAGAGAGAGAGAGAGAGGCTGAAGAAGTAAACCTGTTACTCCAGCCTGAGAGCCGAATCAACATATTGACATACACAACTTAGTTTGCTCAGAGTGCGCGCGAGACACCTACAGACAGAGCACACGCACACACACACGGGGACAGCGAGACGGAGACAGGGCTTCTCGTGGTCAATACAGCCGGACACTCACTCCAGAGTGGACACGGAACATGCAGGCGCACTTCCGAGCGCGTCCCGAGGAAGCCCTCTCCCTCTGCCCCCCTCTCTCTCTCTCTCTCTCTGTCTCGTTGTCCCGGATCGCTCCGGAGGGGACACGCGCCGCCGGAGAGAGCGCGTGCGAGCGTGTGTGCGTGAGGGCGAGCGGGTGTACGTACCTGTTAAACTCCTGAGGTATCTCAGGCTCAGTGAGCATGCTGGAGACCGGGGGTTGGGGGGTGTTCTCTAACGCACAGATCCGACAGCATGCACGTCCGGCCGCTCACGCTTCTCACACACACACGCACCACACACACACGCCCCACAGCCTACTGCTCCTCTAACCTCTCCCACAGCTCACTCCCTCTGCCTCTCCCTCTCTCTCTCTCTCTCTCTCTCTCACACCCTCTCTCTCTCTCTCTGTGTGGCGCTCTCTCTCTCTCTCACCCTCCCTCTCTCTCTCTCTCTCCGTCTCTCCTCCCCTCGCTCCCTGGCTCTGAGCTCTCTGTTCAGCCCTTAAAGGGCCAGAGCACTCACACCGCCGCACGCTGCTCTCCTCGCGCACGGCCCGCGCTGCGCTACCTCTCCGCCTGCCTCCCTGTCTTGTTCGCAATCCGGGCCGCTCCGTAGCGCGCTGGGATACTATGGGAATGCCCTCATGTCCCTGAACCCGCCTGGAGCGGACACCGTGCGCCTGTACGGCTGGTTTCTGGGAGCGGGGGGATAAAGGAGGCTTCCAGGTTCTTAGGGACTGTTGCTGACCTGAAGGGAAAGGTTGCTCTTTCAGAATTCCAAAGCTGATTCGGAATTCCAGTTATGGAAAAAATGAAAGGGGGAACTGACCCAAACTGACGCAGCGTGTCTCTGCTAATAGAGGAGCAGAACCGAACCCAGTACCGCACAGGTGTGTGAAGGAGTGTTTCAGCTTATTGATATCTGATTGGAGGGATTATGTAAGTGCCTGGTACAGTCACACGGGGGTTCATTTAGTGAGGGGCTGATTAGATAAACGAGTTATCCGGAGATGACTATAAATACTGGGATATGAAAATATTGTGTTGTGGTGTTGGGTTTTAAACCTTGGGTCTCCAGGAGAGGGCAACTTTCCAGAGGGCGGGGCTTAATTAACTATGTATACTGTAAGGTTAAAAATGTATATCCCAAATAATTTTGGATTGTTTCTATTAATTCATGGAACTGTGACGAATGTAAAAAGCAGCTGGAGATAATATCAACAATTTCAGCAGCGACATATACAAATACATAAATTGTAATTTACATGATAATTAAAGAAGATGTATATATATAAACGGTAAAGTTTTAGGGGTTTGCTTTGGCAAGAAGATGCTTTAATAATAATAATAAAAAAAAAAATAATAAAAAAAAAAAATATTATGAAAAAATATATGAAAAATATATGAAAAAAATAGAATCTCCAAAATGGTACCTTTACAATAAACCCCAACACCTATACCTACACTAAACCCCCTAACCCCTACATTTACACTAAACCCCCTAACCCCTACATTTACACTAAACCCCCTAACCCCTACACTTACACTAACCCCCCTAACCCCTACACTTACACTAAACCCCCTAACCCCTACATTTACACTAACCCCCCTAACCCCTACATTTACACTAAACCCCCCAACCCCTACATTTACACTAAACCCCTAACCCCTACATTTACACTAAACCCCCTAACCCCTACATTTACACTAAACCCCCTAACCCCTACATTTACACTAAACCCCCTAACCCCTACATTTACACTAAACCCCCTAACCCCCTACATTTACACTAAACCCCCTAACCCCTACATTTACACTAAACCCCCTAACCCCTACATTTACACTAAACCCCCTAACCCCTACATTTACACTAAACCCCTAACCCCTACATTTACACTAAACCCCCTAACCCCTACATTTACACTAACCCCTAACCCCTACATTCACACTAAACCCCCTAACCCCTACATTTACACTAAACCCCCTAACCCCTACATTTACACTAAACCCCCTAACCCCTACATTTACACTAACCCCTAACCCCTACATTCACACTAAACCCCTAACCTCTACATTTACACTAAACCCCCTAAACCCTACATTTACACTAAACCCCCTAACCCCTACATTTACACTAAACCCCCTAAACCCTACATTTACACTAACCCCCTAAACCCCTACATTTACACTAAACCCCCTAACCCCTACATTTACACCCACCCCTACACCCCCTAACCCCCCCTAACATTTACACTAAACCCCTAACCCCTACATTTACACTAACCCCCCTAACCCCTACATTTACACTAACCCCCCTAACCCCTACATTTACACTAAACCCCTAACCCCTACATTTACACTAAGCCCCTAACCCCTACATTTACACTAAAACCCCCCCCCCTAACCCCTACATTTACACTAAAAACCCCCTAACCCCTACATTTACACTAAACCCCCTAACCCCTACATTTACACTAAACCCCCTAACCCCTACATTTACACTAAACCCCAGAACCCCTACATTTACACTAAACCCCAAACCCCTATATTTACACTAAACCCCCTAAACCCTACATTTACACTAAATCCCTAACCCCTACATTTACACTAAACCCCTAAACCCCAACATTTACACTAAACCCCCGAACCCCTCACATTCACACTACATTTTACACTAAACCCCCTAACCCCCTACATTTACACTAAACCCCCTAACCCCTACATTTACACTAAACCCCAAACCCCTATTTACACTAAACCCCTATTTACACTAAACCCCTAACCCCTATATTTACACTAAACCCCCCTAACCCCTACATTTACACTAAACACCCCAAACCCCAACATTTACACTAAACTCTAACCCCTACATTTAACTACCCCCAAACCCCTAACAATTACACTAAACCCCTAACCCCTACATTTACACTAAACCCCTAACCCCTTCATTTAACTAAACCCCCTAACCCCTACATTTACACTAAACCCCCTAACCCCTACATTTACACTAAACCCCCGAACCCCCTACAGTTACACTAAACCCCCTAAACCCCTACATTTACACTAAACCCCTTAACCCCTACATTTACACTAAACCCCCTAACCCCTACATTTACACTAAACCCCCTAACCCCTACATTTACACTAAACCCCCTAACCCCTACATTTACACTAAACCCTAACCCCTACATTTACACTAAACCCCTAACCCCTACATTTACACTAAACCCCTAACCCCTACATTTACACTAAACCCCTAACGCCTACATTTACACTAAACCCCCTAACCCCTACATTTACACTAAACCCCTAACCCCTACATTTACACTAAACCCCTAACCCCTACATTTACACTAAACCCCTAACGCCTACATTTACACTAAACCCCTAAAAAATGTCTCGTGTTTCAGAGAAACTATTCACAGTGGTGGTGAAGGTAACCAGACGTCCACCTCTAACAGCTCCCTCACAGGAGGTCCCTGAATGAACTGGTTATGAATACGCTGCCTGAGATGCTGCACAGAGGGGGTTTAATCCACCGAAGGTGCGGGGTATTTTCCTGTTTTCCCATCAGCAGCATTCCACTAACAGAGGGCCATACACGCCGACCCTGTCTCGACGCCCCAACAGCCTTACTCCAGATCACCCCAAACCGCTTTGTTTACATTGTAATGATCCAGCCCCAGTAAATTATCCTTAAACAGACTCATAATGAACGTCATTCACTCGATTGTGACCGCACACACAAATGCGTGACCTCACAATCACTCTCTCTCACACACACACACACACACCTGAGAAGTGAGAGAGCTTTGTGCTTTCTCAGTGCAGCTACACGCTGCCCTCAGCGCTGTCAGTCACTATTAACACTGAGTGGACTCGCAGTGTGAGAGAGGGGGGAGCAGAGAGAGAGAGAGGGGGAGGGAGGGAGGGAGGGAGGGAGGGAGAGAGGGAGAGTGGGGGAGAGAGAGAGAGAGAGAGAGAGAGAGAGAGAGAGGGAGAGGGGTAGAGAGAGAGAGAGGGAGGAGAGAGAGGAGAGAGGGAGAGACGGGAGAGGAGAGGAGACAGAGAGAGAGAGCTAGAGAGACGAGAGAGTGAGAGCAGGGAGAGAGATATAGAGAGGGAGAGAAGCGAGAGAGCGAGAGGAGGAGCGGCGCGGCGAGAATGTGCACGAGAGAGAGAGAGAGAGTCGAGTAGATAGAGATCTAGAGAGCTCTGCGAGGGCGAGAGAAGCGAGAGCAGATAGAGGAGCGGAGAGACGAGGGCAGAGAGTCGTCGCAGAGAGAGAGCGCTAGAAGAGAGAGAGAGAGATAGTCGAGAGAGAGGAGAGCGTAGCGAGAGAGAGAGGAGAGAGTGAGATCTCGAGAGTGTCGCGCGCGGGAGGCTTGAGACCGAGAACCGAGAAGGAGAGAGAGAGAGAGACAGAGAGAGAGAGAGATAGAGGGAGGGAGAGACAGAAGGAGAGAGAGAGAAAGATAGAGCAGGAGTGGGCATAGAGAGGGGAGGAGAGATAGAGGGAGAGATAGAGGAGCGAGTAGAGGCAGAGCATGGCGAGGGCGCTTGAGAGAGAGAGAGATCGAGCTGCGAGCGAGAAGAGAGAAAGGAGCGAGAGAGAGAGAGATTAGAGGGAGAGGTCCTCGCGAGCCTGGCTGAGCTGAGAGGATCAGAGAGTCTAGGCGAGATCCGAGAGAGAGAGAGAGAGAGATAGAGGGAGGGAGAGAGGGAGGGAGAGAGAGAGAGAGAGAGAGAGAGAGAGAGAGCTGCTATTGTTCTGGGAAGTGAGCTGCGCGGCTGACAGATTGAGATACAGCAGCGACCCCTCACACTGAACTTTAAACAGAGTGTCAGTCTTTCTCAACCGCCGCGCGCACGCGCACACACCCCGCAGCCCGCCGCTGTCAGACTCCGCGTGCTCACTCCATTTACACAGAGGAAAACCCTGAGCCGCACACCCACACACACACACCCGCCCGCACACACAGACACACCCGCCCGCACACACAGAAGCATTCACTTATCCCTTAACTCCTGATCATATCACAAACAATAAGTCGCGTTCGGCTAACCCAATTTATCCCGGGACGCTCGTGCGCGCGTCACGCTGAAGGAAGCCCGCCGTAATCTGATTTCACCCTCAAACAGTTCGGGAGCGGATCTCCAAAGTGACCCTCGGCCGACCTCTCCAGCAGCTGCCTGCACTGAGATAGCGTTCCTCCGGCGGCCTGGCGGACGGGGTGAGGGAGAGGGGCCCGGTCCGACCCGGCCCGACCCGGCCTAAGGGTGACATTTCGGTGTGCGCGTGTCTCACCCTTTTTCAACTGACTCACTTGAAACATTCCTACCTTTCAAGATCCCCCTCTTCTGCGGCCGCGGGCTTTCAAAGCAGAGCACCTAGCCGCACGTGCGCGGGGCACCGGCGCGGGCACCGCATTAATTAGGGTCTCTGAAGCCGGCGCTCGAGCGCGGTGGAACATTTTAACGATCCTGAAAGTCAAGGCTGTACGCAGCGCAAAACAGACGGAGGATGAAAGGAGCGCGCGGGTAACATCAACAGCGACCACTGAGACAAAACGAGGGGAAAAGGAGAAGCGCGGGAGCAGCGCAAGGAGCGCGGGAAGAACGAGGGGCCGGGCTCACAGCGTGGCACGAAACAGGTGGACGTCAAAAACCGCTTCCGGTTTTCGAACATGACTCTAGAAGTCAAAGGTGTGGAGAACTGGAATGACGTGGGGGGTCTATCAGCTCCTGTCACCATGTGGGAGCACTCTGTAGCTCCGGTGTGTCTGTATACCTGTTACCCTGTTCTTTAATGGTCAGGACCCCCACAGGACCCCCACAGGACCCCCACAGGACCACCACAGAGCAGGTAGTATGTGGGTGGTGGATCATTCTCAGTACTGCAGTGACACTGACGTGGTGGTGGTGTGTTAGTGTGTGTGGTCCCACAGGACGCTGCCCACAGGACGCTGCCAACAGGACATTGCCCATAGGACGCTGCCCACAGGACGCTGCCAACAGGACATTGCCCATAGAATGCTGCCTACAGGACACTGTCCACAGGAGGCTGCCAACAGGACATTGCCCAGAGTATGCTGCCCACAGGACACTGTCCACAGGAGGCTGCCCACAGTACACTGTCCAAGGAGGCTGCCCACAGGATGCTGCCCACAGGACACTGTCCACAGGAGGCTGCCCACAGTACACTGTCCAAGGAGTCTGCCCACAGAACACTTTCCACAGGAGGCTGCCCACAGGACATTGCCCATAGGATGCTGCTCACAGGACACTGTCCACAGGAGGCTGCCCACAGGACACTGTCCACAGGAGGCTGCCAACAGGACATTGCCCATAGGATGCTGCTCACAGGACACTGTCCACAGGAGGCTGCCCACAGGACACTGTCCACAGGAGGCTGCCCACAGGACACTGTCCACAGGAGGCTGCCCACAGGACACTGTCCACAGGATGCTGCCCACAGGACGCTGTCCACAGGAAGCTGCCCACAGAACACTGTCCACAGGAGGTTGTCCACAGGAGGCTGCCCACAGGACACTGTCCACAAGACACTGCCCACAGGACACTGCCCACAAGAGGCTGCCCACAGGTGGCTGCCTACAGGACACTGTCCACAGGAGGTTGTCCACAGGAGGCTGCCCACAGGACACTGTCCACAAAGGCTGCCCACAGGACACTGGCCACAAGAGGCTGCCCACAGGTGGCTGCCTACAGGACACTGTCCACAGGAGGTTGTCCACAGGAGGCTGCCCACAGGACACTGTCCACAAAGGCTGCCCACAGGAGGCTGCCCACAGGACACTGTCCACAGGAGGTTGTCCACAGGAGGCTGCCCACAGGACACTGCCCACAAGAGGCTGCCTACAGGTGGCTGCCTACAGGACACTGTCCACAGGAGGTTGTCCACAGGAGGCTGCCCACAGGACACTGTCCACAAAGGCTGCCCACAGGAGGCTGCCCACAGGACACTGCCCCCAGGACGCTGCCCACAGGAGGCTGCCCACAGGACACTGTCCACGAGAGGCTGCCCACAGGATGCTGCCCCAGGACGTTGCCCACAGGATGCTGTTCACAGGAGGCTGCTCACAGGACACTGTCCACAAAGGCTGCCCACAGGACACTGCCCACAGGAGGCTGCCCACAGACAATGCCCCCAGGACGCTGCCCACAGGAGGCTGTCCACAGGACACTGTCCACGGGAGGTTGCCCACAGGCGCTGCCCCAGGACGTTGCCCACAGGACGCTGTTCACAGGCAGCTGCACACAGGACACTGTCCACAGGAGGTTGTCCACAAGAGGCTGCCCACAGGATGCTGCCCACAGGACGCTGCCCACCAGACGCTGCCCACAAGAGGCTGCCCAGAGGACACTGCCCACAGGTCACTGGCCACAGGACACTGTCCACAAGACACTGTCCACAAGAGGCTGCCCACAGGGCACTGCCCACAGGACGCTGCCCACCAGACACTGTCCACAGGAGGCTGCCCAAAGGATGCTGCCCACAGGACGCTGTTGGCTGGATGGCTTTGTTTGGTGTATGATGGCTGGTGTCAGTCCAGCAGCACAGAACATACAAATGAACTGAACTTAAAGGGGCGGTCTGTGATTTCAGTTTTAGGTAATTCATGTCAAATGAATGCAATCAAACTCTCACAGCAATGCTCACTAAAATAGTGTACTGCACCTTTAATGGTCATTTCCAGTGGAGATTACCGAAATGAATAATGGTCCCTTGGGTGATGGTGCTCCATCCAACAACTTCAAGATGAGTGGAGTGGCACTTGGGGTCTAGAACATCAGTATGTAACACTCTTGTGCATGCGGAATGCAAACAAATCCTCACAGCAATGTTCTAGCCTTTGTAGCACAAACAGATCCTCACACACACACACTCACACACACTCACACACACACACACACACACACACACACACACACACAATGGACCCCTTCAGCAGATGCGCAGTGTCCGAGCCCCCTCACAGCTGCGGTGCATTAGCCGAGGCTCTGACACAGCCAGCCAGTAAACAATCCCCTTCCCCAATTACACACACGCACGCTCACACACATCAGCCCTCTATTGTCCGACCAACGTAAACAAAAGAAATCAGCCGGACTCGTTACGTGTCCCCGCTCGGCCCGAGCCGAGAAGGTACAGAACCCACAATCAGAAGAACAGAAGCTCTCCGGTGCCTGAATACGACCAGCTGCGCCGGATAACCAGGACCACAGCATCTCCCTCCTCCAACGGACGAACGCCGGGGTCAACCAACAGGGTCTCCTTCTGACTGAACCGCACCTAACACCATGTAACCACTCCATCAGCACCAGTAACAGCTGGGACTGGATCGGGCATGGACTGGACGAGGTTCTGGATGTAGCCACATCAGTGTTCAGACACTCGTACATCAAAGACTTGGTCAGGTGGTTCCAGATTTGGTGGAGGCCTTCCCTGGCACAGTTCCGAGGAGAATTCCCTGTAGACTGGGATTTTATCCACTGCTGGTAGACCCGTATGACCGTACGCTTCCACACACCTGCAGATTCAGCTACTTCCTCACACTATGGTCTTTGGCCACGCCCACATGCAGTCCCTCCTTTTAGCCAATCATTAACATCTGCTCTGGAGCCATTTTCCACACATGGAACGAGACATTCCCTGCACTGCAGCACCTCTTCCCAATCTATGGATCCCATCACTCACACTCCACAGGGGTTTATACCCATCATCCTCGTGCAGTCGTACCACCTTAAATTCATCACATAGAAAAGCTCATGTTTACTTACTTTATTAATGTGTTATAACTGCTTACTAACACTTTGTAAAGTGTTTATGACCTAACAGTTAAAAGCCCATTTCCTCAAGCTCATTAAACCAGTCATAAACTCTTTGTAAGAGTAGCCTGACACCTGCCTGGCTAAACATAAAATTAATTTCATTTACTAAAAATAGACTAAGATTTCAACTTTTAGTTTTTGTCAACTAAAATTAACAAATTAAACTAAAACTGATTCACTAAAACTAGACTAAAAAAATTACAATATACTAAAACTAGACTAATACTAAAATTGAACTAAACCTAGACTAAAACTTATAATACATGAAAACTAGATTAATACTAGGGATAAACTAGAATTAGACTTAAACTTGCAATACACTAACACTAGACTAAAACTTGCAATACACTAACACTAGACTAAAACTTACAATACACTAACTCTAGACTAAAACTTGCAATACACTAACACTAGACTAAAACTAGACTAAAACTTACAATACACTAACACTAGACTAAAACTTGCAATACACTAACACTAGACTAAAACTTGCAATACACTAACACTAGACTAAAACTTGCAATACACTAAAACTAGACTAAAACTTGCAATACACTAACACTAGACTAAAACTTGCAATACACTAACACTAGACTAAAATTTGCAATACACTAACACTAGACTAAACTTACAATACACTAACACTAGACTAAAACTTGCAATACACTAACACTAGACTAAAACTAGACTAAAACTTACAATACACTAGACTAAAACTTGCAATACACTAACACTAGACTAAAACTTGCAATACACTTACACTAGACTAAAACTTACAATACACTAACACTAGACTAAAACTTACAATACACTAACACTAGACTAAAACTTGCAATACACTTACACTAGACTAAAACTTACAATACACTAAAACTAGACTAAAACTTACAATACACTAACACTAGACTAAAACTTACAACACACTAACACTAGACTAAAACTTGCAATACACTTACACTAGACTAAAACTTGCAATACACTTACACTAGACTAAAACTTACAATACACTAAAACTTACAATACACTAACACTAGACTAAAACTTGCAATACACTTACACTAGACTAAAACTTACAATACACTAAAACTAGACTAAAACTTACAACACACTAAAACTAGACTAAAACATACAATACACTAACACTAGACTAAAACTTACAATACACTAAAACTAGACTAAAACTTACAACACACTAAAACTAGACTAAAACATACAATACACTAACACTAGACTAAAACTTACAACACACTAAAACTAGACTAAAACTTGCAATACACTAACACTAGACTAAAACTTACAATACACTAACACTAGACTAAAACTTACAATACACTAAAACTAGACTAAAACTTACAATACACTAACACTAGACTAAAACTTGCAATACACTAACACTAGACTAAAACTTACAATACACTAACACTAGACTAAAACTAAAATTAAACTAAAACTAGACTAAAACTTCAAACATACTAAGTCTAGACTAAAACTGACACACAGTGTGTTATTGATCATGGCTGCAACACGTCTGCACATATATAACAAAAACACTCCTAACAGCTGGGAAGTTTAAACAGTGATCGGGATAACGGGAAAATGTGGAATATCGGCTCACATTATTAGTCAGCTTGAAAATCTAAAGATCCATATTCCTATAAACGGGCTTCTGAACACCGGAAGCACTTCAGAGAACCTGAGGCATTTTCTAAGAGGCTATCATACCTGGAGCTTTGACAGACAGGTGTCAGTAAGAGAGGGGGGAGGGGGAGACAGATAAGGAAGAACGAGAGGCTCTTTAATCTCTCCTCTGTTCTGTAACCCAGAGGGGATTTGAAGGAGCAGGGTTATGATTTGGCGAGTCTGGAGGAACAGAAAACCTCAGCACAGAACCTCCTAGGTCTCGTCTGGTTGCTTTACAGGAGAACCACTAACTAAAGCGCTACAGCTAAACTGCGCTGTACATGTTTCTGTATAGAACCTTGGAACATGTGGAACCTGGAAACCACCATTTTACTCAAAATAATTATCTAGTACTTTGTTGGCTGTACTGTACTGTTATCTAGTACAAACCGGATTCCAAAAAAGTTGGGACACTAAACAAATTGTGAATAAAAACTGAATGCGATGATGTGGAGGTGCCAACATCTAATATTTTATTCAGAATAGAACACAAATCACAGATCAGAAGTTTAAACTGAGAGAATGTATCATTTTAAGGGAAAATATGTTGTTTCAAAATTTCATGGCGTCAACAAATCCCAAAAAAGTTGGGACAAGTAGCAATAAGTGGCTGGAAAAAGGAAATAGAGTATATAACGAACAGCCAATTAACCAATTAACACTAATGAGGTCAATTGACAACATGATTGGGTATAAAAAGAGCTTCTCAGAGTGTCAGTGTCTCTCTGAAGCCAAGATGGTAAGAGGATCACCAATTCCACCATTGTTGCGCAGAAAGATAGTGCAGCAATACCAGAATGGTGTTACCCAGCGTCAAATAGCAAAGACTTTTAAGTTATCATCATCAACCGTGCATAACATCATCAAAAGATTCAGAGCATCTGGAACAATCG
>JAMWET010001252.1:35000-52500 GCA_024036415.1 Prochilodus magdalenae | reverse complement strand
TGGTATTATTACTGTGTTACTACTGTATTATTATTCTTTTATTACTGTTTTATAACTAGAATACTACTGTGTTGTTACTGTTATTACTACTGTGTTATTACTGTCTTATAACAGTGTTATTGTAGTGTTAATACTGTATTGATACTGTATCATTATTGTGTTATTACTGTGTTATTCAGTGTTATTACATTACCATTACTATGTTATTACTGTGTTATTAGGTCATCTGTTTTTTTATTTCATTGTGAAATTTTGTTTGGACATAAAGATCATTTGACCTTTGAGCCAAAGCCAGAACTTCAGTAGCTGGTTAGCTAATTCAGAAGTAAGAGAGGAATCAACCAATCACGTTTTGATTTGCAATGAGCAACAGGACCAATTAAAAAAGTGAATGTGAGTCTATAGAAGGAGCGAGGGATCAATAAACAGCACACAGATGACTGAGGGTCAGCGTGTCTGTGGATAAAGCAAGTGACAGGGTTTGAATGCAGGTGGAAATAAATGGGAGTCTATGTGAGGAACAAGGGATGGAAAAAAGACGAGTGCGGGTCAGACCATCTTTGAATTTGAGCTCGGGGTGTGTCCTGAGATAGTGATGAGGTGTCTGTGGGTCGAGCATAAGTGCTTTAGATGGGCAGGTAGTTTCCCAGCACATTCATTCATTCTCAATGGGAAAACATTTGGAATTTTTTCGGAAAGCTGGATCAAAATGCTGTATACGACCGCAGCGTTCCTGGTCAGACGGAACATTCTGGAGTGGGAAGAGAACCGATATCTCAATACAAGCTTCAAAAGTCTGTGTTTAATCTAAACAGCTGAGAATGTTCACTGTTAGCTTAATGCTAACATACTACTAGAATCCCATAGGGGCGCTAGCTGAAATTAGCCTCATTGTAGGCCAAATGAGAGTATTGACTTGTGAGGGGCAATGCATCCAGAGGTGGCCCAGGTTCTACCCCCCTGTCGCACTCACACTGCTACCGCACTGCACTAGCTTAACGAGCCGCTCGCGGAGAATAGGGCACTTTACCTGAGCACGGGATTGGAATGAAGTGATCGGATGAGAAAGAGGGAGGGAGAGAGGGAGAGGTAGAACAGGCTCTGAGGTTCTCTCCACGCCATTAGAGCTGTGATGGAGCACAACGGGAGCCCCCAGTAATGACCGAGGATAATGTCCCCCGCACAAGCGTCCATCCATTCTTTCATTCCTCCATCCATCCCTTCCTTCATCTATCCATTCCACCCCCCACCCTCCAGGCTCAAGCCCCTGCTAGAGCCAATCTAAGCCCTCTCTTTCCCGCACCTACGTACGCACACACACAAGCCCACGCGGCCGACTCAATGAGTCCAGCCTGAGTGGCATCTAAACCATCTATTTGAAAGTGGCTGGCAGTTGCGTTCTGCCGTCGCTTCATGCAACGTAGCCTCCAGGACTCGCGCTCAGATTGTCAGGAGGAATGGATTTGGCAGGTCTCTGTCACAAACATATTTAAGAGCACATGTTTATGCAAAACATCTGCACTTTTGTGGCGGCGCATCCGCGCCAGATAGATTGACGCGCAGACAGAGGGAGAGAGTGAAAGAACAGGGGGAAGACAGACACTGAAAGAGTGTGCTCAAGCGATTTTCCACAGCAGCTTTCAACATCCCGGAGAAAACGTCCATCCGGATCTCTGATCTCCAGCCCGCAGCTAAACCACCTCCTCAACTTCTCCCCGTCTGCGGCTGCGCTGGGAATACACCCCGGGCTGGAGCTGCTGCGGGAAGGCCCTACAAGCGACCGGCTCTCACGGCCAACGCGCAGGACCCACTCCAATTAACGCTCAGAGCAACAAACGTTAACAGCTAATCAGCCCTAAAACACTCATAGCCTTAAAATCTTTACAGGATTAAGTCCTTTCTGTATGGTTTTACTGGTTTTAAGTGATTTTAGTAGGAAAAATTCTGAGATTTTTTTAAATTAATTTGAAGGTTTGAAGTTTTTTTTTTTTTTTACCTATTCAAATTTTTTTTTACTAGTTTTAAGCTATTTTAATAAGACAACCTCTTAATTCTGAGGTTGTTTTAAGCCAATTTGAAGTTTTTTTAAACCTATTTCTAGAGTTTTTTACTGGTTTTAAGTGGTTTAAGTTTAGTAAGCAAAGTTCGAAATTCTAAGTTTGTGTTTAGATAATTTGAAGTTTTGTAAACCTATTTCTAGGTATTTTTTACTGATTTTAAGTTATTTAGTACACAAAAGACCTACTCCTGAGATTGTTTTAAGCTAATGTCTAGGTTTTTTAACCTGTTTCTGTTTTTAAGTGGTTTTAGTAAGCAAAGTTCTTAATTCTAAATTAGTTTTAAGACTATTTGAAGTTTTTTAAACCTATTTCTAATTTTGTTCTGATTTTAGGTGATATTAGTACACAAAATTCTTAATTCTGAGATAGTTTTAAGCTAATGTCAAGGTTTTTTAACCTGTTTCTGGTTTTTTTTACTGTTTTTAAGTGGTTTAGTAAGCAAAGTTCGAAATTCTAAGTTTGTTTTTAGATAATTTGAAGTTTTGTAAACCTATTTCTAGGTTTTTTTTACTGATTTTAAGTTATTTAGTACACAAAAGACCTACTTCTGAGATTGTTTTAAGCTAATGTCAAGGTTTTTTAACCTGTTTCTATTTTTTAACTGTTTTTAAGTCATTTTAGTAAGCAAAGTTCTTAATTCTAAATTTGTTTTAAGACAATTTAAAGTTTTTAAAACCTATTTCTATTTTTTTACAGATTTTAAGTGATTTTAGTACACAAAATTCTTAATTCTAGGATTTATTTAAGCTTATGCTAAGGTTTTTTAACCTATTTCTAGTCTTTTTTGATGGATTTAAGTGATTTTAATAAATATATATATATTTTAACATATGAGCAGATAATTTGCCCCGGTTTAGGACACTTCTTAAAATTAGAAATGCCAATCTGCCAATACAGTGAGAAGATTTTACTAACTAAAATGACCTAAAACAAGTAAATGTGTTTGGAAATAAGTTAAATAATCGTATAATAATCTTACACTAAACAATCTTACAATAAGCAAAAAATTGGAATTTTTAAATATCAGAGCAATATAAGACAATTTTGCAGGGTCTAGCAACAACATCAACAACATCAACATCCTGAAGACCAATACATCTACACTGTACATGCCTGTCTCGGCAAATAAAAGTATATTATAAATTATCATATATCTTAAAATTCCCAGTCTGAGATTTTTAGTTTGAGTTTTAATCAAATTTTAAGATTTTCTAATCTTAGTTTTTCTAGTTTTTTTTTTTTAAGTTTTATGTCATTTCAGCAGTAATTTTCAGTATACTGAGAATATCTGGTGTACTAAAATCAAACCAAGTAAAAACGTCTGGAAATAAATTCAATTATCTTAAAATTAGCTTACAATAATGTAAAAATGAGATATTTTATGTATATCAAACTGATATAAGACAATCCCTTGCATCAAGATCATCCCCGTCCAGTAGACGGATCTTGTCTTTAATAGACTCTACGTATACATCACAGCAGTTCTTCGGATTAACTGGAATCAAGTATCAGACTGATACATGTAGAAAATGCTGGATGGGATTTTTTACACACTGATATCCTGGCCTGTAAAAGTTTATTATATCCAGTTGATATGTCTTAAAATTCTATTTTTGGGTTTCTTCTTGATTTTTTTGCTTATTTCTAGATTTTTACTAGTTCTACTATTACTATTACTAGTTCTAAGTGATTTTTTTCTATTTCCGACTATATTAGCAAATAATTTGAACTGTTCCTGGTGCGTTTCTTATTAGAAATTAGAAAAATGATCAGTTACATATAAGATTTTACATGCCAAGATATATATTTTTTGCAGTGTTCTGCACAATATTCAACATCCCGTGATATATGTTGCCATGTTGTCCTGTTGGAGTGGCTGTGGCTGGCCTAATGGCATGTGCTTTCGGTGTTTTCATCCACTGCTACTGTTTGAGGCTACTAGCCTATCGTTAATCCAACTAGCCTATAACTAATCCAACTAGCCTATAACTAACCCAACTAGCCTATCGCTAATCCATCTAGCCTACCGCTAATCCAACTAGCCTATCGCTAATCCATCTAGCCTATCGCTAATCCAACTAGCCTACCGCTAATCCAACTAGCCTATCGCTAATCCATCTAGCCTATCGCTAATCCAACTATCCTATCACTAATCCAACTAACCTATCGCTAATCCAACTAGCCTATCGCTAACCCATCTAGCCTATCGCTAATCCAACTAGCCTATCGCTAATCCAACTAGCCTATTGCTAATCCATCTAGCCTATCGCTAATCCAACTAGCCTACCGCTAATCCAACTAGCCTATCGCTAATCCATCTAGCCTATCGCTAATCCAACTAGCCTATCGCTAATCCATCTAGCCTATTGCTAATCCATCTAGCCTATTGCTAATCCAACTATTCTATCGCTAATCCAACTAGCCTATCGCTAATCCAACTAACCTAGCTGCTTTCTATCTGATGCTAAAGGTTACATCTCTCAAGGGAACTGGTTTACAGTGTTTACGTTGTAAATTAAACAGTATTACGACTGTTCTAATGGTATGCTGTGTTCAATTAGCATGCACAACACGAGCCAACCGTAACTAGGGCTAATGACTCTAGCTAATGCTAAACTTTAGCCTGAAGGTTCTGTATGTAAGGCAGTGTTGCTGTGGTGCAGTGCCCATTGTGACTGGCCTAACTGCTGTCTATTTATCACTCTCAGATAGCAGTTACGGCTAGGCTAACTTAAATTAGTCCGATTATTTATTCACTAATGCTAAAGCTTTAAAGGCCCGTATGGACACTATATGTGAGGGGGCATGTTGTCCTGTTGTGGTTAGCGTTTTCAGCTAATGCTAACTGTTTGAGACTGCTAGCCTACTACTAATCTAACTAACCTAGCTGCTCTAAAGCTAATGCTAAAGGTTGAGCCTCAAGATTCTCAACGGAACTGTACATGAGGGGGCATGTTACCTTGACCAGAACTTCCAAAATATTCCAAAATATAAATTTGATTGATTTTTTGATCTATAAGGTATGTTTACATTGGAAGACAGCACTAGCCTACTGTACCTAAGGCTAATGAGGCTAGTTAATGCTAAGGCTAGGGCTCTGTATGTTAGGAAGTGTGTTGTTGTGTTGCAGTGTCCACTGTGGCTAGTCCAA
The DNA here is from genome assembly GCA_024036415.1 of Prochilodus magdalenae. Lineage (NCBI taxonomy): Eukaryota > Metazoa > Chordata > Actinopteri > Characiformes > Prochilodontidae > Prochilodus > Prochilodus magdalenae. Next base: position 47,289 of record JAMWET010001252.1, on the reverse strand, counting down.
CTGCTGTCTATTTACAATTCTCAGATATCGGCGAAGGCTAGGCTAACTTGCTAGGCTAACTAGGCTGTTTAGTCACTAATGCTAAAGGTTCGAGGTTGAGGTGCACAAGGACGCTGCATGTAAAGGGGCATGTTGTTCTATCTCCACAGCAGCTAGACTGTCTAGGACCCTTTTAGCACTTAGCGCTACAATAGCTGTTTTCTAGCTAATAAAGCTTTAGCCTGAAGGCTCTCAAGGACTCTGTACAGGCATTTCTTTATCATGGCAAAGCGTGGGACTACTTGTTTTGTATTTAAACGCTGGCTAAATGTGATTTTTAATTAATATCATAATTTAATAACACAGGAAATATGCTATAGCATGCTCTGAAGAGTCAGGAAGCTCCACTGAGGTCTCTGGGTATGAGGTGGCAAGGGATCCAGCAGTTTGGGGACAAGCAAAGGCTTCAAAACCAGAGAAGGGGGAAAGAGGACAGAGAGAGAGAGAGAGAGAGAGAGAGAGAGAGAGAGAGAAAGAAGCCGAGGCAGTTCAGAACGTAGCCAAGAACACAGATCTCTCTCTTAATCCTCTCCACCTGGGGGCACATCATCCTCCCCCTGCCTGCTGCTGCTGCTGCTGCTACCGCCGCTGCCACCCGAACCCCCCTCCCCTCCCAAGTCCCTTTCTGTCTGTGCCACCAAGGCCCCCGGCCAGAACCCACAACCGCCCCCTATCTCCCACCCCCTCCTCAATCCCCTGCCTGGGTGCCACGCTGCATACCCACCCCCGTCGCTCTAACAGCGCCAAAGCGCCAGCACTGCCCACTTACCTCCCACTGCCAAGCACCCCAAACCCCAGACCGTGCTCACCTCGCCTGAGCCAGGCTCCAGAGAGGACCAGTCAGAGGCTCCTGATGCCAAACCCGTGGCCCCTTACCCCCCACCGTCCAACCCCCACCAAGTACCTGGTCCCAGCGAGCATGCTGGAGTGAATACGAGCGCACAGGAAGGAGAAAAAAACAGAAAGCTGATCACGCCAGCTTGCCAGCCTCTTTGCCATCTACACGCTGCCAAACATTCAAGATTATGCCCCCCCTCCACACCCCCACAGATACACCGTCACACATCCACACGTTCACCTGCCAAACATCCAAGATTATACCCCCAACACCCAGACTGCCAAATACCTTCAAACGCTGCCATCCAGCCCCAAATCCTCGGGGAAACCTCCGAACACACACATACACTCCCACACGCTCCCACCCACACATACACACCACACTCCTGTGCTTAGTGTGAGCAGGCTGTGTATTTATCCCATATTTACACTGTACAAAGAAAGGAAACTGTCAAGATAGAGCAACACCGGGGACGAGGGCTTCTCTCAACAGTTGCTCTTCAGTTGATTTGTTAAAGCAGACAAGCAGCTGGGTCTCACGCAAAACGGGTTCTCCCACATACACACTAGAGATCCACTACGGAGGATATAGAACTCCATCGGGAGAACCGGCGATCAGTGTGAGTCAGAAGAAGTGAAATGCATGGTCGTTATTGTTGTATTATATCCACAAGGTGAATACACACATTTAGCTGTCATGGCAAAGAAAAGATACCGTAACTTACTTTACACGCTAAGAGTAGGTAGCATCCACGAAGGGAGAGGAGGGATGAATAAACTCTCTTAGATCGTGGAGGTAAGATAACTGTGGATTAGTCTGGGATTTGAATTATACAACACACAGAGGAGTGCACAAGCAAGCTGTGGATTTAGAGTCATGGGAAGGGAACGAGGGATGAATATACAACAACGAGGAGTGCACGGTTGAGTCCCACAGGAACGAGAGAGATGAATAAAATGACACACAGATGAGAGTATGACTGTGGATTAGAGTCTATGGGAGGAACTGAATAAATGGATGGATTAGTAAACTGTGGATTAGAGTCCATCGGAACAAGGGATGAATAAATGCCATACACACAAATGGGTGGGTCAGTATGACCTGTGGATTAGAGTCTCTATGGGAGGAACGAGGGAACACTATATACAACACACAGCAGGAGGGTCAGCAAGATTAGAGTCTATGGGAGGAACAATGAGGGATATACAACACATAGACATGGACTGGGGATGAACTAGAGTCTATGGGCTTTGGAACGAGGGAGTGAATAAATGACACACACAGATGGAGTGGTATGACGTGGAGACTCTATGGGAGGAACGAGGGAGAATACATGACACAGAGGAATCAAGACACAGTGTGGGTCAGTATGAGCTGTGGATTAGAGTCTATGGGAACGGGGAAATAAAATCCACATAGAGGGTTTGGTCATGACCTGTGGATTTAGAGTCTAAAGAACGAGTGAATGACGCACAGATGAGTGTGGGTCAGTATGACGGTGGATTAGAGTCTATGGGAGGAACAAGGGATGAATAAATGACACACAGATGAGTGTGGGTCAGTATGACTGTGGATTAGAGTCTATGGGAGGAATGAGGGATGAATGAACAACACTTAGAGGAGTGGAGGTCAGTATGACTGTGGATTAGAGTCTATGGGAGGAACGAGGGATGAATAAATGACACATAGAGGAGTGTTGGTCAGTATGACTGTGGATTAGAGTCTATGGGAGGAACGAGGGATGAATAAATGACACACAGATGAGTGTGGGTCAGTATGACTGTGGATTAGAGTCTATGGGAGGAGCGAGGGATGAATAAATGACACATAGAGGAGTGTTGGTCAGCATGACTGTGGATTAGAGTCTATGGAAGGAACAAGGGATGAATAGACGACACAGAGGAGTGCGGGTTAGTATGGCTGTGGATTAGAATTGGGCGATCTTCTCTGAGTGAGTGCATACAGTCTGGTGGTTGTAGGGTTAATGGACAATGGAGGATGAAAATAAAAGGGAGTCTAAGGGAGGAATGAGGGATGAATAGACGACACACAGAGGAGTGTGGGTCAGTGTGACTGTGGATTAGAGTTTGGCGATCTGCTCCAAGTGAGTGCATGCAGTTTGGTGGCTGTAGGTTAAAGGACACAGTGAGGTTTGAATGGGTCTGGAAAGGAAGTCTAAGGGAGGAACGAAGGATGAATAAATGACACATAGAGGAGTGTGGGTCAGTATGACTGTGGATTAGAGTATGGGAACCTGCTCTGTGTGAGTGCGTGCAGTTTGGAGGCTGTAGGGTTATGGGACAATGGGGGAGAAAACGAATGGGAGTCTATGGGAGGAACGAGGGATGAATAGACGACACATAGAGGAGTGCGGGTCAGTATGACTGTGAATTGTGCAGCTACTCAACTACAATCACTCAAAAGGCCACGTCGTACACATTGTTTCCTAGAAGGAGTGAAAACCACAAGATCTGATCACACACTCGCTTTTCGAGCGAGCACCTGCTCTATCTTCTCAATCAGATTTGCATTGGACTTTTATCAGGACCAGCAGATCTTCCGCGCTGCCACACACAGACGTATACAACCAGATAACTGCACAACTTCCAATACGAGATCCCTTCGTTCCTTAAAGAGGAACTCCAACGATCCCTCGGAATCCCTGCATAATTCATGTGCAGTGCTGGTTCTAGAGAACGTCAGACCGCTTCCCAGTGGTGGTGAAGGTAACCAGATGTCCACCTCTAAAAGCTCCCTCATAAAAAGTTACTACATGAGACGGTCATGAATACACTTCCATCATCCCAAAGACAGCGCTGACTGTAACCCGAATTATTAACGGGCTCGGATCAATCCAGTTTCCTGGGCTGGGTTCATACAGCAGGTCCAAGTGGCCCAAATCCGATCTGCGTTTGCTCACATGTGAATCGGTGTGAACAGGAAACACCACAGTCTGAAAGTGGCCCAAATCCGATCTGCGGTTCCTCATATGTGGGTCAGTGTGAACAGGAAACACCACAGTCTGAAAGTGGCCCAAATCCGATCTGCGGTTCCTCATATGTGAGTCAGTGTGAACAGGAAACACCACATTCTGAAAGTGGCCCAAATCCGATTTGTGTTTCCTCACACGTGATTTAGTGTGAACAGGAAACACCAGTCTGACAGTGGCCCAAATCCGATCTGTTTCCTCATATCTGAGTCAGTGTGAACAGGAAACACCACAGTCTGAAAGTGGCCCAAATTCGATCTGCGGTTCCTCATATGTGAGGCAGTGTGAACAGGAAACACCACAGTCTGAAAGTGACCCAAATCCAATCTGTTTCCTCATATCTGAGTCAGTGTGAACAGGAAACACCACATTCTGAAAGTGGCCCAAATCCGATCTGTGTTTCCTCATATGTAAGTCAGTGTGAACAGGAAACACCACAGTCTGAAAGTGGCCCAAATCCGATCTGTGTTTCCTCATATGTGAGTCAGTGTGAACAGGAAACACCACAGTCTGAAAGTGGCCCAAATCCGATCTGCGCTTCCTCATATGTGAGTCAGTGTGAACAGGAAACACCAAAGTGCCCAAATCTGACTACACTGAATCCGACACATGCAGTTCCGATTTGGGACACACTGAAATGTGGGATTAAAATCCGATCTGGATCCTATATGGGCCAGTGTGACTTCATGCGACTTCTATATCGGGCCAGCGGCCACGGTGCCTCCACACACGGATTCGTTGGGGGTCTCCACCAAAACAAAAGCCAGGGGACTCGTCACTGAAGATGACCCGCTGCCATTCTGAGTCACTCCATGACAGTCTGGACACCACTGCAGTCTTTGGTGACGGTGACGTGATGTTAAGGACACCACCTCCAGAAACCTCCGCCCATCCTACAGCACTGGATACAGATGGGCACAGCCATACCAGAGGCCCAGACAGGGCTTTCCCTTCTCCTGTCCACGTGACCTCATCAGAGCACTGAGTGAGTGGCGGGGAACCGAAACCGAAAGCGGGGTATACCACCAAACGCTCAGCCGACTGCTGTGAGGAGGGTAAAAGGTCAGCTCGTTTTAGTACCTGCGTCACTTCACACCATATACAGATGAAAGGTGAAGAGCGGCTACAGATGTAGCTCAGTAAGGAAGTGGGGGTGGGGGCGGGGCTATTACTGCCTTATACACGTACATCCCTGCAACACATTAACAATGCCTGTTCATAACAATGTTATTACTGGTGGTGTAGTCACTGTTACGGACGGGTTATAGCCGGACAGCTCATGTAATTACACATGTGTAATAACACAGGTAATTACACACCACCCTTTATACATGTGTAATTACATATACATAAACAAACATACAGTGTTCTATATGATGTTATAACCAATGTTATTATATATGCATGTATGCATCCACATGGTGCCGGTCCACCATGGTGCCGGTCCACCAACTTGGCTAACCCAACACGCCAGACGTCTCGGTATGGAGCTGTAGAGGTTCCTGATGGAGTCCTGTGATAATCCATCCCATGCAGCTTGAACATCCTCACACAGTTCCTGCAGATGGTGCGGTAGGGGTGGAGGTGGAGTGACACCGGGCCTTCTGGACATGTGACACCAAACCGTTGATCTTGGTGCTGACCACGGTGCCTCCACACACGGATTCGTTGGGCGTCTCCACCAAGACTAAAGCGGGACTCGTCACTGAAGATGACCCGCTGCCATTCTGAGTCACTCCATGACAGTCTGGTACGACACCACTGCAGTGTTTGGTGACGGTGACGTGGTGTTAAGGACAGTCGTGGTAACGGTCTGTGTGCATGTAGTCCTGCGTGGTGCAGCCGTCTGCCAATGGCGCTGCGCTAACAGGAGGACTCATGGAGGACACCACTGCTCGCTGGAGGTCTGTAGTGGTGGTGTTGGTGTCTTACTCTAACCGATATCACTCATTCCAGTTCTGAGATGACACGGCTATGGGAACGGCACACGGGAATATGTGATATCCAGAGGCTGACTCGAGGCAGTTTGGATGACCCGCACACCGGAGCCAGACTTCTAAAGAATGAGCCAAGCCGTTATGCATTTGTATATCTACGGAGCATCTACCCAAAAACACAACAAAGGCTCAGAGGCGTATGCAAATGAGCGCGCCTTTTCTCTCGGTTCCCCCTCATGACAAACCGCCGGGCCCTTTGTCGCGGGTACACGGCGTGTCGCGAGGCCGTGTGTGCATCACAGCGCCCGTTTCCTGCGCTCCCGCCTGGCATACAGATGGTTAAGCCCAACCACCACGGAACAGTCCGGGTGGGGGAGGGGGGCGGCGACACAGGGCACAGGCTGCAGATGGCACAGAGGGCATCGCCAAGCGCCGCGCATGTGTCTGTGTTTGTGTGTGCGCGTGAGGACAATACCCTCAACCCCGAGCCCTCCATCACACAAAGGCTTGGCATCTCGCAGGCACCTATGCCAACGGATGAGGGTCCGACCCAGCTTCGCATTTGCCCCACACCCCCATCCACTCTTTCCTCTCATCCTCGCCTTCCCTCCGTCTCTCCGTCTCTCCTGCGTCCCCCCTCATTAGGGCAGGGTTTGGGATGCCGTGATCGCTTTGATATTCAATGATGACCGACTCCCACCCGTACGCCGATCTCTGCGGGCGCCCCGGCCGCAATTACCCCCGTCCACACGTGTGTGTTTATCTACGGGTGTTTGTTGTTTGGGCTCCATGCGACTCATTTGGACTGTAAATGTAAAAAATAAAGTGGAGGGGGGTGCGGGATAAGAGGAGGAGGGAGGAGGTGGGAGGAGGAGGGGGCTCTTAGTTAGTACCTGCGTTCGCTCCTCACGGTTCTCAGGGTAGATGAATGTATTCTGAGGAATGTAAATGATCAGCCAGCTCATGATCTCTCCTCCCTCTGAGGAGCTTCACTAGAACCGCGCTGGAGGTTCCACATACTCACCGTGAAGCTACGTGGGTTCTGCGGCGGGTGAGGCCTGTGTACACATGTAGTATCAATACACCATCACTCTTCTCCTCCCTTCTCTACTCTTCTCCTCCTCTCCTGTTCTCCTTTGTTCTCCTCTCTACTAATCTCTCCTTTTCTCCCCTCTCCTGTCCTTTTCTCCTCTCGTCTTTTCTTTTGTTTTCCCTTCTGCTTTTAATCACCTCTTTTCTCATCTCCTCTTTCCCTTTCTTCATCTCTCTTTTTCTCTTCTCTTCACTTATTCTCTCCTCTATTCTCTTCTCCTCTTCTCCTTTTTTCTTCTATCTTCTCTCCTCTGCTCTCCTCTTCCCCCTTTTTTCCTTTTTTGTCTCCTCTCCTCTGCTCCCTCCTTCTCTTCTCTAATCTTCTCTTCTCTTCTGTTCTCTTCTTCCCCCTTTTTCTCATATATTCTCTTTTCCTCTCTTCTCTTCTCCTCTCCTCTCCTCCCTCGTTCTCTTCTTTCTCTTCTTCTCCTTTTGTTCTCCTACCTTCACTTCTTTTCCTCTCCCTTTTCCTTTCCCTTCTTCTCCCTCTTAGTTCTGTTCTATTCTCTCCTTCTCTTCTCTTCTCTTCTCTTCTCTTCTCTTCTCTTCTCTTCTCTTCTCTTCTCTTCTCTTCTCTCTCCTCTCCTCTCCTCTCCTCTTCTCTTGTTCTCGACTCCTCTCTTCCTTCTAAACTCTTTTCTTCTCATTATTTTTCTCAGCTCATCCCTCCATCTCTGTACTGTTTTTATTTCTCCTTCTCTCATCTTTTCCCTTCTGTATGTTTTCTCTTCTCCTCTGCCTGAGTCTGATTTTCTTCTTTTTTCTATCCTCTACTCTATTCTTCTGTACCCCTCTCTTTATCTCTCTCCTGAATCCTTTTCACTTTTCCAGTTTCTCTCATCTCCCGTATAGTCCGTCTCCGGGAACGTCCTCGGTTCTAAGTCGGTACCGCGGCCTGAATAACTCATGGAAAGCTAAAGGTGGTCCAGCTGCAGGACATCCGGCTCTGACCCATCTGGCTCGTCAGGTAAAGACCCAGGAAAGAGCCGCACAGGCCGGATCAAACAATGGCTGCCACAGATCGATGACATCATGCGGTAAACGCTGCCATTAAAAGGCCGGGAGCGCGACGGGGTCGCCATTACGGCCGCGGCCGACCGCGGAGAGGGCACGGCGCACGTAGGCAAAGTCTCGACAAGAATCAAAGCCATTTCACCTCTACCGCACTCGTCCCCCCTCCGCCCTCGCCGCCAAGGCGACACAATGACGGCAGGGCCGAACAAACATCAACCCATCCATTTACTCCCCAACACCACCACCTCTCCAACCATGCCAGATGATTAGCCATTGTGTGCCTAGAGAGAGAGAGAGGGAGCGAGGGAGCGAGAGAGAGGGAGAGAGAGAGTGAATGAATAAAAAGCGGAGCTGCAATAATGAGGATGTTTGCTGTCAGCTCTTCAGTCGCTAAATAACAGATGCACCACACGCAGCAGATGTGTGCAATTGGAGTCACATCTGACAATGCAGCTCGACAGAGGCCCTTTTAAACACCCTCTCTCTCTCTCTCTCTCGTCCTTCTCTTCTTCTTCTCCTGCTTCTTCTGCTTGTCTTCTCCTCCTGCTTCTCCCTCTCCCTCTTCTCCTTCGTCTTCTTCTCCTCGTCGTTCTGAGCCAAAACCTCGCCGAGGAAAAAGACGGGCGCGGAATCTTTGAAGCGATTTGGAGAGAGATGACATGCGGAAATTACGAGTGTACCGCCGGGCCGTCCGGTTTGACTGCACATGAAACGCGGCGGGGGGGAAATTGTCGACAAAGATAAGTGCACATGCTGGTCCCCCAGCCGCCGAGCGCTCCCGCTCCTGCTCCGTTTTTTTTTCTCTCCTCTTTTCCTTTTCCGCCGGCTTCGTTCGCCTGTTTGAAGACGCTCGGAAAGACTTTAAACAAAAGCAGGTAAAAGTTTATCAGGCATTTTTTTGAGGCGCAATCTGAAACGGCTGCATGTTTCCTCCCTTCTCATGGAGGCCCAAGTTCATGGAGGCCCAAGTTCATGGAGACCCAAGTTCATGGAGACCCAAGTTTAAGGAGGCACAAATTCATGGAGGCCCAAGTTCATGGAGGCCCAAGTTCATGGAGGCCCAAGTTTAAGGAGGCCCAAGTTCATAGAGGGCCCAAGTTCATAGAGGCCCAAGTTTATAGGGGCCCGAGCTCATGGAGGCCCAAGTTCATGGAGGCCCAAGTTCATGGAGGCCCAAGTTTAAGGAGGCCCAAGTTCATGGAGGCCCAAGTTCATGGAGGCCCAAGTTCATGGAGGCCCAAGTTCATGGAGGCCCAAGTTTAAGGAGACCCAAGTTCATTGAGGCCCAAGTTCATGGAGGCCCAAGTTTAAGGAGGCCCAAGTTTAAGGAGGCCCAAGTTCATGGAGGCCCAAGTTCATGGAGACCCAAGTTCATGGAGGCCCAAGTTAATAGAGGCCCAAGTTCATGGAGGCCCAGGTTTAAGGAGGCCCAAGTTCATGGAGGCCCAAGTTTAAGGAGGTCCAAGTTTATAGGGGTCCAAGTTCATGGAGGCCCAAGTTTAAGAAGGCCCAAGTTCATAGAGGGCCCAAGTTCATAGAGGCCCAAGTTTAATAGGAGGCACGATAAAAAAGAGGATGGCCCAAGTATAAGGAGGCCCAAGTTCATGGAGGCCCAAGTTCATGGAGACCCAAGTTTAAGGAGGCCCAAGTTTAAGGAGACCCAAGTTCATGGAGGCCCAAGTTCTTAGAGGCCCAAGTTCATGGAGGCCCAAGTTTAAGGAGACCCAAGTTTAAGGAGACCCAAGTTCATGGAGGCCCAAGTTCATGGAGGCCCAAGCTCAAGGAGGCCCAAGTTTAAGGCGGCCCAAGTTTATAGGGGCCCAAGTTCATGGAGGCCCAAATTCATGGAGGCACAGGTTAATAGAGGCCCAAGTTCATGGATGCCCAAGTTCTTAGAGGCCCAAGTTTAAGGAGACCCAATTTCATGGGGGCCCAAGTTCATGGAGGCCCAATTTCATGGAGGCCCAAGTTCATAGAGACGCAAGTCTCCTTAAGCTGGTCCAGCTGCAGGACACTCTGGAAAAGCTCAGGACACACTGGGTCGCATTATGGCTGCGGCCAACCGCAGAGATGACATGGCACACATAGTCGAGGTCTAGACAAGAATCACCCAAATTACAGACTCCCAGGTGGTTACTAGGTTCTCAACATTCATTTTCTAGGAGAAAACTAAAATTATGGACTAAGCCGTACATCCGCTTGGTCCCAAACGGATAAGCACACTACTCCGTTGATGGCTGTTTGATCCTGTGAAGCTCAAAAACCGATGACCCATGAAAACAGCCAACCACAGAATGTAGATTATTAAAATGAGACTGCACAATAATCCCATCTATAAGTAAAATCATCCTATTATTTTGCTGGTATGTCTTATATTGACTTTTAAAGGACAAACATATACTCATTTCATGATTTCTGATTTTAAGGCTGACGTATGCGGATTTGAATATAATTAAAATTCAAAAATTCTAAATTAAATTAAAATTTGCTTTTTTTTTTTAAAATTTGCCAGCTAAATGATCTCACTCTACATATTTAAGGAAACAGCCAGACAACCGATCTGCCAATATAGTGAGAATCCAGAACCGTGAGTTCTCTATAGAACACCCTTTGCATGCCTAAGCATTCCTCTGCACAAGGAAATGGTGGTTCAGGTCCATGTTCACTGTGTATCTGGCTCTATATACAATAGGATGTAGAGGTTCTCCTATTGTTACAATTTCAAGCTTGGGAGAACAGAAGAAGGTGTTTTGGTGCCATGTAGAACCACATAGTGATGATCTCCATCAGTGTGAAGAACCGCCATTGAAACACACCATGAAAAAAAATTGATTGTGCATTGAACTAAACGGAACCGTCCTGTCCCGAAACGCTTTTCTGTAGGAGTGTAACCAGAACAGTTAGGTATTGTCCGAATTCTGTTCTCTACAGTCGCATGCAAAGCAGCCCTGTGTTTTACATGTTTACATGCTGTTGATGAGTCAGATAAAGTTAATGCATCCTCTACAGAGAACAATAGACAAAAGCACAATGGATATATCATTACTGAGATATTTGGTCATATGTATGTACATATGACCAAATATATATACATATATATATATACATATATATACATATATAGCAGGTTTGGAGCGATTATTGGTCGGCCCCTCATGAATATGCTATATATGTGTATATATATGTGTATATATATCTATATCTATATCTATATATATATATATATATATATATATATATATATATATATATATATATATATATATATCCATCTCTATATGTCCAAAGAGAAACATGTATCTCCATTTTTGTAGATTTTTACTTTTATGCCTCATTTGATCACATGAGCTGGCGTTTACGCTGTGTGAGATTCGCATGAAGAATGGACCAACAGAAATGGCCCCAAACTGCTTGGAAAGAAGTCTGGTTCCATTGACCTCCATTCAAATTAAATGCGTTTTTGGCCTCTCCTGTAAAGTTCCCATTTTGGAGATACTATCTATCTATATCTATATATATACAGTATATATATATATATATATATATATATATATATATATATATATATATACATATATATATACCAGTCCAAAGTTTAGATACACCTCTCTAAATAGATCTACAGTGGTACACTGAACAGCTCCACCTGCTGAGAGTCTGAACCAGTCCATATCCTGATACTCCACATCTACTCCTGATGTACACAGTATGGTACTCCTCCATATCTCCACCTCTAATATATATTTAGTGGTGTAAAAACTTTGATCTCTTTTTCTGCACAGTGTAAAAGCTCTAGTTCTCCTTTCAGGTTAGTGAATATTCATGATGGACCGACCAATAGAATCGCTCCAAACCTGCTTAGTAATAAACCTTGTTCTATCAGCTCCACTGCAGGGTAAGGAAGCTGCTCCGTCCTCCTGTACAGCTCCACTCTGGAGGGGTTTAAGGTGGACTGGATAATTCCATGAGGGCTAGTTTAGTGTTTGGTGTCTTCACTTTTATTCTACAGTAAAGCTTTAGGATGTGCATGAGGAGAACCTCCTGTGAGCCTCCTAGCCGTGTCTAAACATTGGAATGGTAGTACAACATTCATCAGTGGGGTCTTGTGGTCTGCTGGTTTAGCCAAACTGGAAGACTACTATGCTCATGAGTGATATTAACTGAACTCCAGCCGAGATGCTCAGAGGTGCAGCATGAGTGAACGAGACTCACGTATGAGACACATACGAGACAAGCGGCTCAAGAAACGGAATTCCGCTCCGGTTATAGAGACGCTGCTGGGAGCTCATATATATTCACCACAGGTTTATCTACACATCTACATCTGACTGCAGAGCACAGTCCCACAGCTGCTGGAGGAGGTGTGGGGGAGGATCCATA
>JAMWET010001252.1:27500-30000 GCA_024036415.1 Prochilodus magdalenae | reverse complement strand
CACATGCACACTGAACACACACACACATACACACACACACCTGCATACACACACACAAACACACACACTCGCACCCGCACACTGAACAGACACACACACCTGCATACACACATACATACACACATGCACATGCACACTGAACACACACACACACATACACACACACGCTCGCACTCGCACACATGCACACTGAACACACACACACACCTGCATACACACACACACACACACACGCTCGCACTGCACACATGCACACTGAACACACACCCTCACACACACACATACACACACACATGCACACTGAACACACACACACGCTCGCACCTGCACACATGCACACTGAACACACACATGCTCGCACCCACACACATGCACACACACACTCAAACACACACACAAACACACAAACATGCACCTGCACACCGAACACACTTATACATGCACACACACACACAAACATATACACACATACACACACTCCTGCACGCACACACCCACACACACAACAACTGTGTGAGGATGTTCAAGCTGCATGGGATGGATTATCACAGGACTCCATTAGGAACCTCTACAGCTCCATACCGAGACGTCTGGCGTGTTGGGTTAGCGAACACGGCGGCCCGACGCCATACTGAGAGACAGACTTCTGTATGTGTAGCTCAATAAATATTGATCATATCAGTCTAAATTTATCATCAGTTATTGATCCTGGTCACCTTTATCTCCCTTCCCAACACCACCGCACTCCCACACCTCCTTTTGGGTGCAGCTGTTCCTATGACGATGAGTGTGTGTTTATGTATGTGTGTCTGCACCACCTTAATGAAGAGCTAGGTTAAGTGGATTGAGGGAAAAGAATCTGGGTGACTACTGACTCTTGGTCTTTGTTAGCGGCATTAGCAGCTTAGCTTCAGCGCTAAATTAGCAAAAGACTCCACATTAGCACACTGGCCCGACTGAATTTGGGCGGCTATTGACTCTCAGTGTTTGTTAGCGACATTAGCAAGTTAGCTCCAGCGCTAAACTAGCAAAAGACTCCACATTAGCACACTGGCCAAACTAATTTTGGGTGACTATTGACTCTCAGTGTTTGTTAGCGACATTAGCAAGTTAGCTCCAGCACTAAACTAGCAAAAGACTCCACATTAGCACACTGGCCAAACTGAATTTGGGTGACTATTGACTCTCAGTGTTTGTTAGCGACATTAGCAAGTTAGCTCCAGTGCTAAACTAGCAAAAGACTCCACATTAGCACACTGGCCCAACTGAATTTAGGTGGCTATTGACTCTCAGTGTTTGTTAGCGACATTAGCAGCTTAGCTCCAGCACTAAATTAGCAAAAGTCTCCACATTAGCACACTGGCCCAACTGAATTTGGGTGGCTATTGACTCTCAGTGTTTGTTTGCGACATTAGCAAGTTAGCTCCAGTGCTAAACTAGCAAAAGACTCCACATTAGCACACTGGCCCAACTGAATTTGGGTGACTGCTGACTCTCAGTGTTTGTTAGCGACATTAGCAAGTTAGCTCCAGCACTAAATTAGCAAAAGACTCCACATTAGCACACTGGCCAAACTGAATTTGGGTGGCTCAGTGTTTGTTTGCGACATTAGAAAGTTAGCTCCAGTGCTAAACTAGCAAAAGACTCCACATTAGCACACTGGCCCAACTGAATTTGGGTGACTGCTGACTCTCAGTGTTTGTTAGCGACATTAGCAAGTTAGCTCCAGCGCTAAACTAGCAAAAGACTCCACATTAGCACACTGGCCAAACTGAATTTGGGTGGCTCAGTGTTTGTTTGCGACATTAGAAAGTTAGCTCCAGTGCTAAACTAGCAAAAGACTCCACATTAGCACACTGGCCCAACTGAATTTGGGTGACTGTTGACTCTCAGTGTTTGTTTGCAACATTAGCAGCTTAGCTCCAGCACTAAATTAGCAAAAGACTCCACATTAGCGCACTGGCCAAACTGAATTTGGGTGAGTATTGACTCTCAGTGTTTGTTAGCAACATTAAAGAGTTAGCTCCAGCGCTAAATTAGCAAAAGACTCCACATTAGCACACTGGCCCAACTGAATTTGGGTGACTATTGACTCTCAGTGTTTGTTAGCGACATTAGCAAGTTAGCTCCAGCGCTAAACTAGCAAAAGACTCCACATTAGCATACTGGCCCAACTGAATCGACTACATCTTGGATACATGGAAAAGTGTGCAGGTGAGGCATTAATGGCAAAACAACCACACATCACGTATCACAACAAAAACTAATAATTCTGTGTGTACAGTGTATGTTAATTATTCAAAATCAGCTTTCTTCTCGGCCACAAAGAATTCCATGAATTCCATGGTTTCGTCTTTCTGTGATCCTGGGACCTGTGGCCGTTTCCCAGAGTGCACAGCCTCTTTAATTAGGGCCTAATAATAATTATCTTTGGGTTCCATAAACAGAACTGCATTGCATTTATTCATCCCCCCCCATATCATAATCATCTACCCAGGTA
>JAMWET010001252.1:0-22500 GCA_024036415.1 Prochilodus magdalenae | reverse complement strand
CCGCGTGGGATCAGAAAGGAAGTTGCAGCCAATTATCATAATTAAGCCAGTTGATTTGTTCGGCGCGGCGCGCGGGGAAGGATGGCTCTCGTTAGCTGAACACCTCTGCAACAGATTTGGATTCACAGGTTCTGCTGCCGGGCTTGTAAACAAGCGGAGCGGGCGCATGGAGATTTTTCATATGGCAAAAGCTCCCCTTGCCTTTCAGCCTCCCTCCCTCTCTCTGCCTCTCGTCCTCTCCCTCTCCATCTATCTCTTTCTCATGTACACAAATATACGCCCACATGGGTTAACGGATAATCAGCACTTGTTGGGGAAAGGGGAGGGAAGATGAATTGCTCTCCATTCATAACTTCGGCTCGGGCCACACTGGGAGCCGATAAGAACGCGGGAGCGGAGAAGAAGCGTGCAGGCCTGACTCCTGCGTAGGTATGCCTCGACTCGGATGACTCGCCCTGCGGGGCTTTGTGTCTTTTCCTCTTATCTTAGCTCGTGTGTACACGTGTCCAACAGGACACAGGGCTCCGGAGACTAGGTGGGTTCCTATGTGCAAAGGGTGTGGAGGCATTGTGTGAGAGTGAGTACACGGTGGAGCCGCGTTTCTATAGCAATCAATGTTTCCAGTAATATTAAACCAGAAAGCTGAACACAATTATTCAATACGCCACTTTATTAGGTACACCATACAGGACACTCTGTAGGTGTAAAGGTCCAGACTGTAGTCCATCTACAGTCCAACTATCCAGCCAACAGTGTCCTGTGGGGCAGCGTCCTGTGGGCAGTGTCCTGTGTGCAGTGTCCTGTGGGCAGCGTCCTGTGGGCAGTGTCCTGTGGGCAGCGTCCTGTGGGGCAGCATACTGTGGGCAGCATACTGTGGACAGCGTCCTGTGGGCAGCGTCCTGTGGGGCAGCGTCCTGTGGGCAGTGTCCTGTGGGGCAGCGTCCTGTGGGCAGTGTCCTGTGGGCAGCGTCCTGTGGGGCAGCATACTGTGGACAGCATACTGTGGACAGCGTCCTGTGGGCAGTGTCCTGTGGGGCAGCGTCCTGTGGGCAGCGTCCTGTGGGGCAGCGTCCTGTGGGCAGCGTCCTGTGGGGCAGCGTCCTGTGGGGCAGCGTCCTGTGGGGCAGCATACTGTGGGCAGCATACTGTGGACAGCGTCCTGTGGGCAGTGTCCTGTGTGCAGCGTCCTGTGGGCAGCGTCCTGTGACCACTGATGAAGGACTAGAGGAAGACCAGCACTGCATTGTGCAGCAGCAGATGAGCTATCGTCTCTGACTGTCCATCTACAAGGTGGACCAGCAAGGTAGGAGTGTCTAATAGAGTGGACAGTGAGTGGACACAGTGTCTCAACACTCCAGCAGCACTGCTGTGTTTGATCCACTCACACCAGCACCCACCACCCACAACACTACACCATCCACCACGTCAGTGTCACTGCAAGACACACCACCACCACGTCAGTGTCACTGCAGTGCTGAGAATGATCCACCACCCACATCATACCTGCTCTGTGGGGGTCCTGTGGGGGTCCTGACCATTGAAGAACAGGGTAATGCATCGTGCTAACTGGCAACCCAACCCAGTGGCAGAGGTCAGCATGCACATGGTCCTGCCTGACGTGCGCCAAGCTGGACATGAAAGTGAGCAGCATTCCCAAAATTTCCAGGTACAAACAGGAACTACCAGAAACGCCTACCGCCCTCTCATTGGCTGCGCTGAGACACGGACGTAGCACATCACGCAAAAGCTGAACATCACCGACCTTCACGTGACCCTGCGCGTGAGCTGTGGTGGACTACGTTGTCCTAAGAATCCCTCTGTGCTTCCCATTGGAATGACGTGTGTGAATGTTCGTCGTCCATAGCGACAGCGGCCTCGTCACACGCGCTCATCCCGCTTCCGTTTTTGATTTCATTTTTGGGATGCAAATTCCCGACGTCCTCTCTCCAGCACTGTTTGTTTATCTTGTGTATATCTCACCAGCAGCTTTGAATTTCAGACTAATTAACACTAATCTTACTCCCACATCCTCCTGGTCAGTGCTGGTGTAGGGTTAACCAGGCCCGGGGGTGGGGCGGAGGGGGCGTGGTTGGTACCCCTGTTGTTGACTCTGGCACTGCGCAGCCCTCTCACTCCAAACCAGCGTTTAAACAGCAGCTTTCTCTGATGGACCTCCTGATAAAAAGTTATTTCCAGCTACTGCACAGCCATGAATTTGTTTATCACCAAGGTTTATCAGGCCTCAACCTCCAAGTATCATTTACAAAACGCAAAACACAGCGATGATGCTGCAGTCCCAGTAATACCAGTCACGGTAACAATGGGAGGTGGAACTAGAGCGAGAGAAACGCAGTTAACTGTAATTCTACACACCGCATCTGTAAAACTGCAATTAATCTCTTATTGTAATTATTTTAATGCATAAAAATGGTAGTAGCACTTCCTGTTTCCCGTATTCACGTAGGACACATGCTGGAGTATCAGTAACGTCAGTAATGGTAATTACAATGGGAGGTCAATTAGAACGAGAGAAATGCAATGAATTGTTCATGTTAATATTATTATTTTAATACTAAAAATAATAATATCAGTTTCTGAATCTCTCTTTTCCTACCGGACAGAACGCTGACACAACGCTGCAGGATCAGTAACATCGGTACCATTGATTACAGTAACAATGGAACAGAAATGCTACAAACTGCAATCTCTTTTAATAGCCTATGATTGGTCTACAAGTCAGAGACACAGCCTCTGATTGGCAGATAAGCCAGGAGCACAGCCTCTGATTGGTCTACCAGTCAGGAACACAACCTCTGATTGGTCTACAAGCCAGGAGCACAGTCTCTGATTGGTCAACAAGTCAGAAACCCAGCCTCTGATTGGTCAACAAACAAGGAACACAGCCTCTGTTTGGTCAGCTACTCAGGAACACAGCCTCTGATTGGTCTACAAGTCAGGAACACAACCTCTGATTGGTCTACAAGTCAGGAACACAGCCTCTGACTGGCAGATAAGACAAGAACACAGCCTCTGATTGGCAGATAAGACAGGAACACAGCCTCTGATTGGCAGATAAGACAGGAACACAGCCTCTGATTGGCAGATAAGACAGGAACACAGCCTCTGATTGGCAGATAAGACAGGAACACAGCCTCTGATTGGCAGATAAGACAGGAACACAGCCTCTGACTGGCAGATAAGACAAGAACACAGCCTCTGATTGGCAGATAAGACAGGAACACAGCCTCTGATTGGTCTACAAGTCAGGAGCACAGCCTCTGATTGGTCTACAAGCCAGGAACACAACCTCTGATTGGTGTACAACTCAGCCTTTGATTGGTCAACTACTCAGGAACATGGTCTCTGATTGGTCTACAAGTCAGAAACTTAGCCTTTCGTTGGTCAACGGCTCAGCAACACAGCCATAGATTGGTTGACAAGTCTGGAACACAGCCTCTGATTGGTCTACAAGTCAGAAACCCAGCCTTTGATCGGTCCACTGCTCAGGAACACAGCATCGGATTGGTCAACGACTCAGGAACACATCCTTTGATCAGTTGACAAGCCAGGAACACAGCCTGTGATTGGCACATAAGTCAGAAACACAGTCTCTGAGTGGTTTACAAGCCGGGAACAGACTCAACCGAAGCCATCGGTGTATGTCTAACAGCCATGCTAACAACAAGAACTTTTTTCAACACAGAGAAAAGAATAAATAATCGACATTCAGTGCTGGATTTATCATCACGGATTTATTTGACCAAGTCTCCAAACACACAGTGCAGTTCAAGGCTGTACAACAAGCCCTCTGAAAGGGACACGATCACACAGGAGCCCCTACATGAAACCCTTCCGGGAAAACATAGGAGTTAGTCTGTAACATGCAGCGTCCCCAAGACCCTTATTCCTTTACGTACAGCGTCCTAGGACGGCTTTTGCAGGTCGGGTAGAATGTTAATTGTGTTTAAATCAGTAACTAAAATTAAAATTCATATCTAATGAAGCCATACTAGTCCTCCAGGACTGGCCGGGCCTAGCATGCATGCATACCTGTGTGTGAACTACGTGGAGCTGTGCTAGCCTGCGCCTGTGTGTGTGCGCCTGTGTGTAAGGTGAGTGTGAATAGGGATTGAGTTGAAGGACTTTAGACATTAGTGGGTGAAAGGCTCTTTGTGAAGGCGGGAGAGGAAAGGGCTGAGGTAGAGGGGAGGGGAGGCCTGCAGGATAATGAACTTCATTGTGTTTGCTTGAGGAATGTGTAGAGGTATGGTTCAAATCAATGCCCCAAACCTACCATTGTCCACCCCCCGCCCCGGCCCTGCCACGACGACCCCCTGCTGGAATTAGCATGCTCCGCCCCCCCCCTCCAACCCAACACACGGAGGAAGAAAGCAGTTAAAGCGGACCTGGGGGTGATCCCGCTCTGTGTGTGTTTGTCCGTGTGTAGCACGCGGGTCGGACCCGAGCGGGGGCCTAGCGCAGCCCCGCCGTACTTGGCCTTAATTAGAACAGACACAAACAGTGGGTCAGTAAATTAGTACTGTAACCATGCACAAGCCTCACTCGAGCACGCACACGCCATCAGAGGAGGACTCCGCGGTCAAAGAGCAGAGGCTCGAGGATTAAAGGCTGCCTTCAGAGGCCCACAGACCCTCCACAAAAAAGGCAAACACGCCGCCTCACCTGGCGGCACGGTAAAAGGAGGGTAAGTGGAGGGGGGTGGTAAGCGAGTGTGCGCGAGCGAGGAGCTTCGGATTGACTACGTTTAATTAGTGTCAGTGGATCGGTCCCACCGGAGTCGACTAATTAGAGTCTAACGCGTAGATGTAATTACCTGCGAGTGCTGAACATGTTTCATTTAACACTGAACCTCCTGTTTTAAACAGCACGGCTCCCACGTGCTGCACAGGTAGAAGCTGTGGAGTGCTGAAGCTGCATCGGAACGAAAGGACATCTAGACGACTCATCCTACGTGGATACAGAGCCTGAAGACGCAGCTCCTCCCAAAAGCTTGTTCTAACTCACTTCAAAGAGCTAGGAGTTGTTGCGTCTCTAGAAGGCTGGTCCTAAGTGGGGACAAAAGCCCTGGTGTTGAAGCGCCGCTAGAAGGCTGGTCCTGAGTTGGGACAAAAGGCCTGGTGTTGAAGCAGCTCTAGAAGCCTGGTCCAAGGTTGGGATAAAAGGCCTGGTGTTGAGGCGTCTCTAGAAGGCTGGTCCTGAGTTGGGACAAAAGCCCTGGTGTTGAAGCAGCTCTAGAAGGCTGGTCCTAAGTTGAGACAAAAGCCCTGGTGTTGAAGCGCCTCTAGAAGGCTGGTCCTAAGTTGAGACAAAAGCCCAGGTGTTGAGGCGCCTCTAGAAGGCTGGTCCTAAGTTGAGACAAAAGCCCAGGTGTTGAGGCGCCTCTAGAAGGCTGGTCCTAAGTTGAGACAAAAGCCCAGGTGTTGAAGTGTCTCTAGGAGGCTGGTCCTAGATTGAGACAAAAGCCCTGGTGTTGAAGCGTCTCTAGAAGGCTGGTTCTGAGTTGGGACAAAAGCCCTGGTGTTGAGGCGCAGCTAGAAGGCTGGTCCTAAGTTGAGACAAAAGCCCAGGTGTTGAGGCGCAGCTAGAAGGCTGGTCCTAAGTTGAGACAAAAGCCCAGGTGTTGAGGCGTCTCTAGAAGGCTGGTCCTAAGTTGGGACAAAAGGCCTGGTGTTGAAGCGCCGCTAGAAGCCTGGATCTAGGTTGGGACAAAAGGCCTGATGTTGCAGCGCCGCTAGAAGGCTAGTCCTAAGTTAAGACAAAAGCCCTGGTGTTGAAGTACCTCTAGAATGCTGGTCCTAGATTTAGAAAAAAACCCAGGTGTTGAAGCGCCTCTAGAAGGCTGGTTCGGAGTTGGGACAAAAGCCCTGGTGTTGAGGCGCCTCTAGAAGGATGGTCCTGAGTTGTGACAAAAGCCCAGGTGTTGAAGCACCGCTAGAAGGCTAGTCCTAAGTTGGGACAAAAGGCCTGGTGTTGAAGCGTCTCTAGAAGGCTGGTCCTAAGTTGGGACAAAAGGCCTGGTGTTGAGGCGTCTCTAGAAGGCTGGTCCTAAGTTGGGACAAAAGCCCTGGTGTTGAGGCGTCTCTAGAAGGCTGGTCCTAAGTTGGGACAAAAGGCCTGGTGTTGAAGCGTCTCTAGAAGGCTGGTCCTAAGTTAAGACAAAAGCCCTGGTGTTGAAGTACCTCTAGAATGCTGGTCCTAGATTGAGACAAAAGCCCTGGTGTTGAAGCATCTCTAGAAGGCTGGTTCGGAGTTGGGACAAAAGCCCTGGTGTTGAGGCGTCTCTAGAAGGCTGGTCCTGAGTTGGGACAAAAGCCCTGGTGTTGAGGCGCCTCTAGAAGGCTGGTCCTGAGTTGGGACAAAAGCCCAGGTGTTGCAGCGCCACTAGAAGCCTGGATCTGAGTTGGGACAAAAGCCCTGGTGTTGAGGCGTCTCTAGAAGGCTAGTCCTAAGTTGGGACAAAAGCCCTGGTGTTGAGGCGTCTCTAGAAGGCTGGTCCTGAGTTGGGACAAAAGCCCAGGTGTTGCAGCGCCACTAGAAGCCTGGATCTGAGTTGGGACAAAAGCCCATCTCTGGTGTTGACAAAAGCCCAGGTGTTGAGGCGTCTCTAGAAGGATGGTCCTGAGTTGGGACAAAAGCCCAGGTGTTGAAGCACCGCTAGAAGCCTGGATCTAAGCTGGGTGTTGAAACATCGCTAGAAGGCTGGTTCGGAGTTGGGACAAAAGCCCTGGTGTTGAAGCGCCGCTAGAAGGCTGGTCCTAAGTTGGGACAAAAGCCCTGGTGTTGCAGCCCTTCCAGAAAGCGTTCCTCAGGTTGGTACAAACAGCTTGGTGGGGAACCTTCTCCAGAAGGCCAATCCAAAACCTCATATGAAAGACCTGGTGGTGCAGCTCCACCAGGAGGTTCACCCTCTACCGATACAAAGGGCCCAGTGATGCAGCTCCTCCCGAAAGTTCATCCTGAGTCAACACAAAGGCTCCTGGTGGCACAGCTCCTCCAGAAAGTCCTCCCTAAGGGCCTGGTGATGCGGCTCGGCACAAGGGCCCCATCTACGGCCTGCTTTTGTGCCCGCATAAAGAGTTCCATGATGAAGCTCCATGAGAGGGCCCATCCTTTGTTTTTCCACACAGAGGCATCTCCATATAAAAGCCCATCACTGACATGTGTTGTAGGGTTTCCGACGCAGCTCAGTGTGGGGGCTCGTCTTCCAAGAGCGTAGACGTACAAACACCCACTTGACGGAAAGCCTTCATTCACGGGCACGGCACAAAGTAGATATTCCAACACAATTCCCACAATTCCCTCCGACAATGCTCATTGTGTGAGGCGCTCTGCTTGCGCCGTTGAAGTGTTGGGAAGTAAAACAGCAGCGCTGCACACAGAGAGGCTCCAGCGCGACGCTGGGCCAAATCTGTAGACAATGAGGCTGGGCTTAGACTGCGCCCTGGCGTGTCCCCACCGCTCCCACTATTACTGGGCCACTTTTCCCAGCGGTCCATGGTCCAGATGGACCTGATGGCTCTCTGTAACCCCAGCGGTGGCTCCGGTCCGTGCAATCGCGCCGCGGTCGCGTCGTGTCATTTAAAAGTTCGTTTTAATTGATTTCCTCCCCGGGAACATGCTTTTCAGCTCAATGGAAGCCTTTTTCTCCCGCCCCATAACACACTCCACGGCTGTTTCTCTCCCCCCGTGGTGTGAGTGTGTGCGTCTAAGTGGGTTTTTTTTTTTCCCGCTCTTCCTTTCTCTCTTTCTTTGGGTTTTGTCGAAAGTGCATTAGCTTCCAAACAGAGTAATGTGGGTTCGATTGTGAATCGATAGCACTCACCTCCCCGCGAGTCCCTTCGCTCGGAGAGAAGGAGGGCTGAGGAGGGGATGGAGGGAGTGGGGGGTGCGGGGAGGGGGTGTGTGTGTTTGTAAACAGTGCCATGGCAACCACGACCACTTTGACACGGGAGCAGAACCTTCGGAGAAAGGTCAGCACTTCCTTTTTTACAGTACCAACACGCCGGCATGCTAACTACCGGTACAGGAGGAGAGCGTATCTCAGGAAGAGGAGAAACGAGCGAGGGAGGAGGGGAGGGACAGACGCACGGGCGTACCGTTCAACTCAGTTCACCTCAATTCAATAAACTTTAATTATCCCCGCAGAGCAATTACAAGGCAGGGATTAAACACACGGCATCACAACAACATCCGCTCCGGAGCCGCACACCTACATCCCCACAGGCTCCCAAGTGACGGTGGGATTGGCTGGGTTACCCGAGCATCTCCGGTGATGCTGCCATGCCATGGCTTCTAACTGCTATGGCAACAGTAGAGGCATGAACATATCATCACTGTCCATAGAAACACATGCGTCTCCATCTTTACCGGTGTCCATAATTTGATCACATGACCTGCTGTTTACACCGTGTAAAAAAAAACGTCATGCCGAATGGACCAACAGCAATGCACCTTGGGAAGACGTCTGGTTCCATTGATTTACATAAGACCGGGATTGGGAATTTCCCTCTCCTGTGAAGTCGTCATTTGGACAGGCTGGGAAGGAGATCCGTTCGGAATAATGAATTAGCATTAGGTCTGTACGGCTAACTACCGAGATACAGCACTGTGCAAAAGTGAGAGACCCCCTCTTATTGACATTCGCTCCAGTTTGTTCAGCCCAAGCCTGTATCAGTAGGTGCTATACAGAACCCCGCTACCGAGAACCATTTCCCATATAGGGCTCCTCTGGTGGTGGTGTGTTAGTGTGGGTGGTGCTGGTGTGAGTGGATCAGACACAGCAGTGCTGCTGGACACCGCAGTGTCACTGCTGGACTGAGAACCATCCACCAACCAGAGCTATCCAGTGTCCTGCGGGCAGCGTCCTGTAGGCAGCGTCCTGTGGGGCAGCGCCCTGTGCCCACTGATGAGGGACTAGAGGATGACCAACACTGCACTGTGCAGCAGCAGATGAGCTATCGTCTCTGACTGTCCATCTACAAGGTGGAGCAGCAAGGTAGGAGTGTCTAATAGAGTGGACAGTGAGTGGACACAGTGTCTCAACACTCCAGCAGCACTGCTGTGTCTGATCCACTCACACCCGCACCACCCACACTAACACACCACCACCACGTCAGTGTCACTGCAGTGCTGAAAATGATCCACCACCCACATCATACCTGCTCTGTGGGGGTCCTGTGGGGGTCCTGACCATTGAAGAACAGGGTAATACAGTATACAGAGAAACAGATGGACTACAGTCTGGACCTGTACACCTACAGAGTGTCCTGTATGGTCTGTGGAGCTGATAGAGTGGACAGTGGGTGTAGAGACAAGGAGGCGTTTTTCTGCCCACTGTGAGAAGACCCCTCAACACTATGGAGAGTCTCTGAGTAGAGAGTATCGGGCCATATGTGCTGCACACAGAGGAACACTCTAGGGGGCAGCCCCATCCATGGCGCCCATGGAGCAGTTGGGGTCTAGGTGGCTTGCTCAAGGATCAAGGCTGGTTCCCTGACCTCCAGCCCACGACTGCCCCCTTGTTGGAGGTGTGGCTGTTCAGGAAGCTCCTCACTGAGAACAGGAGACCCACACATCCAACAAAGAAGCTGCTGGTGTTCTCCAAACAATGGACTGCCCAGAGTCCAGAACCTGAACACCACTCAATGTGTTTGGGGTTATGTGGATGGTGCAGAAGAAGCAGAAAGTGCTCGACCAGCTTCTGGGACTGAGGCTGAAAGTGAGTCTCCTGAGAAGAGTGGACGCTGTAGCGAAGGAGCACACCATCACATCACCTACTAGAACGCGCAGGACCTCCACGCGGCTTGGCTGCTACAGTGGCCAAAATGCAAAACCTGTATGGAAAGCAGGAAATGGACGTATTTGAGCGCGGGGGCTGGCGATCTCCAGGTCATCAGTGCCCTCTTTGTCCGACTGCTCTCTTTGAGGACGAACACCAATAAGCTTTGCATGTTTAAACAGTGGACAGTACAGCCGTTGTCTCTCTCCACCAATGAGGCGTTAGAACCGATCAACCGATCTGCGTAGAACAGGCCATAAACAGCACAATGCCTCGTGACACGGTGCTCTTAAAAAAGATGGTTCCTCTGGGTTCTTTTGGAGGGGCAATGGGTCTATATAGAACCATAAAGGCTCCTCGCATGGTGAAATAGTTTGTCAGACTGATGGATTGATGGTTCTCATGGTTCCCGTCACAGAACTCCCGTCTTTAGAGGAACCAGCTTTTTTATCCACTACAATGCATTCTCCATCCATCTCAGAAGCCGTTTCATCATACAAAGAACTATTTCAGCCCAAAACTGGTTAAATCTAGAACCCATGGTTCTAAAGAGAACTTGTTTTTAAGTGTGGAACCAGATCAAAATACAGGTATGATTCTGTACAGCACCGAAAAATGTTCTGCTACAGTCCCAAGGTCAAGCTTGTAACAGTAGGTGCTATACAGAACCCCCTACAGAGAACCATATACAACAAATCCCAGTTCTCATTTTTAAAAATGGTTCTGTATGACACAAATGAAGGTTCTATTGTGATTTCAAACTTCAGAGATCATAACAATAGCAAAACCCCTTTCGATGCCACATAGGACCACACACCACACATTCTCTTTCAATCTGTAGAACCATTTCACCACTGCAGAACCTTTACAGAGCCACCTTAACAACAGAAGAAGCCATCTTGGTGCCCTGGAGAACCATCTACAACAATCTCAGCTGTTAAATGAGGCAGAGAGGGTTCTTCTGTCATTGCACATTTTACATCATAACGAGAGCAAAACCCTTAAATAGGACCATATAGAACCCATTCTCCGTCAAGCTGAGGAACCATTTCACCATGCAAAGAACATATACAGAACCACAGAAGAAACCTTTATGGCGCTATAGAGAACCATATACAACAAGTTTCAGCTTTTAAGTGAGACGGTTTAGGGTTCTTTGTCACTGTGAGTTTGACATTGTAGCGATAGCAGAACCCTAATATAGGACAACATACAACATATTCTCCATCAATTTGGGGAACCATTTCACCACGCAAAGAACCTATGCAGAACCACTCTAACAACAGAAGAGACCATCGTGGTGCTATAGGGTTCTAAGGGTAGATTCTTTTGTCAATGTGAGTTTGATATCCATTTCACCCTGCAAAGAACATACACAGAACCACAGAAAAAAAACATTTTGGTGCTTAGGAGAACCATACACAACAAGTTTCAACTTTTAAATGAGACGGTTTAGGGTTCTAGAGCGGGTTCTTTTATCACTGTGAATTTAACATTGCAACGATAGCAGAACCCTTATACAGCAGAACATACAACACATTCTCCATCAATCTGAGAACCTATGAAGAACCACAGAAGAAACCATTGTGGTGCTATAGAGAACCATATACAACAAGATTCAGCTTTTAAATGAGACAGTTTCGGGTTCTAGAGCAGGTTCTTCTGTCACTGTAAGTTTAACATTGTAACGACAGCAGAACCCTTATATAGGACAACATACAACACATTCTCTATCAATCTGAGGAACCATTTCACCATGTAAAGAACCTATACAGAACCACAGAAGAAACAAGGCTATAGAGAAGGTGCTATATAGGTATATAGGAGAACAATATAAAACACATTCTCTGTCAATCTGAGAAACCTATGCAGAACCACCCTAACAACAGAAGAAACCATCGTGGTGCTATAGAGAACCACATAAAACAATGTCCAGCTTTTAAATGAGACAGTTTAGGGTTCTAGTAGGAGGTTCTTCTGTCACTGTGAGTTTGACATCGTAACGATAGTAGAACCCTTATATAGGACCATATAGAACACATTCTCCGTCAATCTTAGGAACCATTTCACCATGTAAAGAACCTATGTGGAACCAATGTAACAACAGAAGAAGCCTTTGTGGTGCTATAGAGAACCAGATACAACAAGTTTTTTCATGAGACGGTTTAGGGTTCTAGAGCAGGTTCTTCTGTCACAATGAGTTTGACATCGTAACGATAGCAGAACCCTAATATAGGACAAGATACAACCCATTCTCCATTACAACGGTTCTATATAGAAGCCATGGTTCCGATGAGAACCACAGCCTTCCCAGGAACCAGCTTTCCCTCCTACTGGAATGCGGCCAGGACACAGGTGTGAAGGCCGGTACGAAGAGGGTTATGGGTAACGCAGTAGCACCGACAGTCCCGCTGGTTATGGGTGACGTTCCGTCCCGGACGAGGCCCGCACGAACCCCAGCCGCGTTTGTTGACCGTGTCCAACGCGGCCAGCGCCAGACACAAAAGGTGGTACGTCTCTTTCGCCCGCCCGTGTCCAATTCTCCAAACTGCACAAACAAGCCATAAAAATACCAGAGGGACACACGAACCCCTCGCCGCCGCCGGCCCCCCGCCCTCCGCCTCGACCCCGACCCGGGCTCACTTTCACAAAGACTCCCATTCAGCACACGCTGACTTCTCCTACGACGCAGGGGCCGACGTAACGCACAATAGCCCCCCTCAGAAACAAAAGGCAGATTATTATGTGGGAGAAAAGGGGGAACGATGGAGAGAGACGGAGCGACGGAGAGAGACGGACAAGAGACAAAACGTGGCAGTTCACTGCGGGCAGCCGCACATCTGGTGACCATGTGTGGTGGAGAGCGAGCGCTAATGATGGTCTTCCTGAACTCTCCACAATTAGCCGCGGCCCCGAGCGAGACCGTCCCTCCACCCCACCCCAGAGGAGGGACGGCTGGGTGGCTGGGTAGGGGCTGAATGGGGAAGCCGTGGTCTGACTTCGGCCGCTGCACGGCGCAAACCGCGACGACCGGATAAAAATAAAATAAATAACAATAAATGAAATAAATAATAATAATAACGGCGCCGTGGCCTTCTCCGGGGCTTTGAAGAGAGGGATTCAGCCTGGCCGTGAAAAGGAAGACGGAAAAAAGCAACTCTGAAAAGAATGCAGAGAATATACTCGTGGCGACGCGGGGAAGATTGGACGCGGCCGTCTCGGTGACCCGGCTCTTTCTCTGCGAAGAATCTAATATCCATTACCTTCGGCGCGGCGGCATTCACGGCTGGACAATGTTGTGGGAGGGGGAGCGGCCGAGGGTCACCATATAAGCACAGATGTTAAGACAAATTAATTTGTTGACTTCGCCGGGCTGAATCGAGTCCGGCGGGCCAGGTCCGCGTTCCAGACGATTGTTGCGAACTATGAATCCGTCCGTGCACTCGCTCGCGCCCTTGATTCATCGGGGGCTGCTGTACCTGGTCAAGGTCTTCCGGGAGGGTTTTGTCCGTGTCCATGCTGGATGCAATTACGGGCATTGAGGAGTTGTCGGAGAAGTGTGGGTGGCTTTGTTCAGCCGAGATTGGCTCTGGATACGCAGCCATCGTATTGATGCATGCCGGGGATCTTCTGAAAGGTGTCAAATGCACCGACCCCGGAGATGGGAGGCATGGAAAAAGTTTCAGTATTTATTTATTTATTTGTTTATTTGTTTGTTTATTTGTTTGTTGTTGTTTTGTGTTTTAGTTTGCTGGGGTCTCGCAGAAACCCACTGTGTTTTTTTTTTTTTTGTGGCCCTTTTTTTTAGGGCTTTTTTTTTAGAGCCTTGGTTGGGTGGCTGGTCCCGACCCAAACGCAGCTCAAGAAATATCGGTCTCAGCTCATCCTGACCCGATCCGTCGTGGTTCTTAGTCTGAAACTGAGCCCAACAAAATCCTGTTAAAACTCCATCAGAACCCAGTCCTGAGTCCGGATCGGATTTAAGCCCAACATAGTTCTGTTCAAGCCTTACCGGAACCACATCAGCAAGTTCTAAATCCGAAACTGACCTGAGTACAACAAGGTTCTGTTTGAACCCTACCAGAACCAAATCAGAAAGTTCTGAGTCCAAAACTGACCGGTCTGCTTGAATATCTATACCAGCCTGTAATTCAAAGTGTCTGTGTGTGTGTGTGTGTACACGTCTGTGTATGAGTGTATGTGTGTGTGTGTGTGTGTGAGTATGTCTGTGTGTGTGTGTGTGTATGTCTGTGTGTGTGTATATGTGTGTGTGTGTGTACGTCTGTGTGTGTATGTCTGTGTGTGTGTGTGTGTGTGTGTGTATGTCTGTGTGTGTGTGTGTGTGTGTCTGTGTGTGTGTACGTCTGTGTGTGTATGTCTCTGTGTATGTGTGTGTGTGTGTGTGTGTGTATGTCTGTGTGTGTATGTTTGTGTGTGTATGTGTGTGTGTGTATATGTGTGTGTGTGTGTGTGTGTGTGTATGTCTGTGTGTGTATGTTTGTGTGTGTGTGCGCGTCTCTGCATGTGTGTGTGTGTGTGTCTGCGTGTGTTTGTGTGTGTGTCTGCATGTGTGTGTATATGTGTATGTGTCTGTGTGTGTGTGTGTGTGTGTGTATGTCTGTGTGTGTGTGTGTGTGTGTGTGTGTGTGTATATGTGTGTGTGTGTGTACGTCTGTGTGTGTATGTCTGTGTGTGTGTGTGTGTGTGTATATGTGTATGTCTGTGTGTTTGTGTGTGTGTGTGTGTGTCTGTGTGTGTGTGTGTCCGTATCGCAGAAGACTTGAGACAATCTAGACGCTCTATTGTTCCCCTCTGAGCGATAATGCTGCGGGATTGTGGGAAGACAGAGCAAGTGAGAGAGCGCGAGAGCGCGAGAGCCAGGAGAGAAAAGATTGATCAATAGAAGTGAACTTCAGCCTTCGATCCCTCCAGCGCTCAGCCGTTTCCACAGAGACCGCCACTCCCGCCACCAACCATCACTTACAGCTGGACTGCGTGACACTCTGGCTGAAATGTGAGGCACTCATAACACTCGCCGTGTAATCCGTGCAGGCGACCCGTGGTATGGGAACCACTATAGAGAACCTTAACGTCCTGCCTTATAATAGTCCACCTTCATAACAGACAGAGGAACCACGTACGAGTCCTGTGTGTAATCTCTGTCTATGACGGTCCCTCTGGTCTGGGCACAGGTGCTGAAGGAGCAGGTTCTGGATGGTGAGGCATACGCCCTCATAGCAGGAAGTACAGTTAGCACTAGAACATGCACGGACCTCTCGACCATAAACACGGTCCAATACACGCGCTGTGCTGAGAAGAGGAACCGGCTTCCGCTGATAACCTGGGTTACAGTCTCACACCAGTGATACACACAGTTTGGTGGCAGTGGGCTCTAATGCTAGCTAGCTATGGCTAGCACACCTAGCTAACATTAGCTCCCACTGGTGAACTCCAAACTGGCCCTTTGTGGAGACCCCTGACTAGACTGTGGGGTTTATAGGGTGTCCTGCTGTGAACCCACATCTCCATGTTCCGGTTGTTAGCTGGTTTATGTGTTGTCATGCTAAAGCTAACATAGCTAGCCCTAGCTCTGCCTTAGCTGGTTAGCTAGCTTTCTTCATCAGCCCTGACTGACAAGCCTGAGAACTGGAACACAGAGACGTGACTTCCTGGCAAGAAACCCCCCGGTGTAGTCAAGGGTCTCCACAAAGGCTTTGCCAGTGTGTGCTAACGTTAGCTAGCTTAGCTAGCTAGCTAACATTAGAGTCCTGGGGCCTGTGTTTCTTTATTAGTGTAAGAGCTGTAACCCAGCTGAACCCCTGCAGACCATCCTCTTCTCTTTCTCATCACAAGGAAAGATCTAGAACCATAATTATTATTTAATTATTTATTTATTTCGTTAATTATTTGAGCTAGCCTAATGAGAGCCTCACCCGGGGCACCGGAGGCTGCGACCCGGATGGGGAAAGTCGCTACGTCACAAGTAAACAAGAAGATTCCTATTAAATAAAGGCCCAACGAAGCTTCCAATATCAGCTTCTGATTGGTGTCCGAGTCGCCAGGGCCCAAACACAGTACCCGGGCCAGCCCTGATGTATGTGTGAGTGACGCAGCAAGGTGGAGGTGGTGTAGCTTGTTCAAGAGCAGTGGTGTAAGAGCAGTTTGATTTGTGCCATCTTCTCAGTGACACCGGTCTGGAGACGAAGCACTCGGCCAGATGACCACAGAGAGGCATCCACTTCCTCTGCTGCCATGGTGACGGGCGGCCACAGCCGTATGAGTGAATATAGACTGCCTTCAAACAGCGACTTTGCACTCTGCGCCGACTGCGATGGCGTTCCTCTGCCGAGCTCTTTAAATATGACTGCGGTTAAAGTAGAAGAACCATGACAAGCGATATCAGTGACGGGCGGACTCTATTAGCGGTCAGTCAGCACTACGCAGCAGTCCTCCGCCATCAAACACGCAGCCAGCGGAGCCGCCGGTGCGGGAGTAAAGGGCGGTTGTGTGCTGGGGTCGTGTTTGAAGTGTACGAGAGTGCTCGGTTTCATCACATGTTCTCATAAGCTCCTTACCACCATATACACAAACGCACTGCAGCAGCTGCTTACTGAGAGAACTCGAGCCTCACACGTGTGTGTGCGGTGCATATCTCTGTATGAATATTTTCGGAGGGTTCCTGTGTTTGTATTTGGCTGCGGTGTGTTAAAACCCCACAGAGCGTGTTATAGAGGTTACCCAGTAGGATTAGCGTGAACACGTATATGTGTATATACACTCATCATCTAAAGAACAGCTGCACCCAGAAGGAGGTGTGGGAGTGCGGGTGTGTTGGGAAGGAAGATAAAGGTGACCAGGATCAATAACTAATAAGTTTAGACTTACATGATCAATATTTATTGAGCTACACATACAGAAGTCTGTCTCTCAGTATGGCGTCGGGCCGCCGTGTTCGCTAACCCAACACGCCAGACGTCTCGGTATGGAGCTGTAGAGGTTCCTGATGGAGTCCTGTGATAATCCATCCCATGCAGCTTGAACATCCTCACACAGTTCCTGCAGATGGTGCGGTAGGAGTGGAGGTGGAGGGACACCAGGCCTTCTGGACGTGTGACGACAAACCGTTCATCTCGGTGCTGACCACGGTGCCTCCACACACGGATTCGTTGGGCGTCTCCACCAAGACTAAAGCGGGACTCGTCACTGAAGATGACCCGCTGCCATTCTGAGTCTCTCCATGACAGTCTGGTACGACACCACTGCAGTCTTTGGTGACGGTGACGTGGTGTTAAGGACAGTCGTCGTGGTAACGGTCTGTATGCATGTAGTCCTGCGTGGTGCAGCCGTCTGCCGATGGTGCTGCACTAACAGGAGGACTCATGGAGGACACCACTGCTCGCTGGAGGTCTGTAATGGTGGGGGTTGGGTCAGTCAGGTACGGAGATAAGGCCCGTCCTTGCCTACGTCTCAGGCACGTCCCAGAAGCCAGGACACACCCTGGACAGGCCACCAGGGCAGAGGCGCCTGAACATATACAGCCGAAACACCGAATTAGGAAAGTGCCTGAACGTCCAAACGCACACGTTGCTTCCAGCTCCTCAGAGCGCTAATCCAGCTTGTGCTGTTTCAGTTGAGAGTGCATTTGATCCGTTGTCACGGATAAGACGGGTATGAAGCTGTCCAGTGTGAGGAGCTGACAGGAGTGATGGCCTGATGTACAACATCTGTTTCGAGAGAAGCTACTTTTAATCTGAAGACCATTACCACTGAGACAGCAGACTGACTGAAGAGAGGTGGAGGAAAGATAGAGCGAGGGAGAGAGAGAGAGGGAGAGAGAGAGAGCGTGTATGTGTATGTGTGACCATGGTGGCAGAAACGTGCAGCCTCTCTGTTCTGGCAGTGGAACAAGTTACCATCTGCTGAAGCTTTGTTTTTTAGACCTGAGACAATGATGAACCAGCTGTACACGTCTGTGTGTCTGAGTGTGTCTTTGGTGGGGGGTGGAGGAAGCGGCAGGATTTAAAGGGACAAACACCTGTGAGGCACCAGCCGGATGCATCGCGTGATACGCCGCTCGTTTTTCACCCAGCCAGATTTCTAAAAGCTCACACTCTCTTAAAAAGGGAAGCTTCGTCAAAGGGCCGGTCTGTATGTACACTGCTCATCAATAGAACAGCTGCACCCAGAAGGAGGTGTGGGAGTGCGGGTCTGTTGGTGACCAGGATCAATAACTGATGATAAATTTAGACTGATATGATCAATATTTATTGAGCTACACATACAGAAGTCTGTCTCTCAGTATGGCGTCGGGCCGCCGTGTTTGCTAACCCAACACGCCAGACGTCTCCGTATGGAGCTGTAGAGGTTCCTAATGGAGTCCTGTGATAATCCATCCCATGCAGCTTGAACATCCTCACACAGTTCCTGCAGATGGTGCGGTAGGGGTGGAGGTGGAGGGACACCAGGCCTTCTGGACGTGTGATACCAAACCGTTCATCTTGGTGCTGACCACGGTGCCTCCACACACGGATTCGTTGGGCGTCTCCACCAAGACTAAAGCGGGACTCGTCACTGAAGATGACCCGCTGCCATTCTGAGTCGCTCCATGACAGTCTGGTACGACACCACTGCAGTCTTTGGTGACGGTGACGTGGTGTTAAGGACAGTCGTGGTAACGGTCTGTGTGCATGTAGTCCTGCGTGGTGCAGCCGTCTGACAATGGTGCTGCACTAACAGGACGACTCATGGAGGACTTGAACTTGAATCTTTAGCATGTCTCACCATGTCAACCCTACACACCAAGTTTCAGTCCTGTCGCCTGACCTACAACATGTGAACTTCTGACAGTGTGCCTCGCTGGTGGAGGCAGTGGGTGAAGTTTATTGCCGGTGGTATATACAGAGTGTAACGGGGAGACGTAGCTGTAATAGGGATGAGGATTTGACTGGGGTTAATATAACTGGTACATCCTCTAGACCAGAGAATCAAAGACAGCCCTTCCGTCCATGTTTGATATTCACCGTGCTGCCTCTCCGGTTGTGTTCCATTCACCGTGACAAGAGTCCGAACAAAGCAAATTAACCTTGAAGACTAAACAACTCTCGTTTGCCTCTGAGTCGGCATTAGAGGGGTGATTAAGGATGATTGATTGCAGTTTAATTCACTGGCAAAAATAATTGTGTCCGTTGTTTCATTTTCAATCTTCATTACAGCACCAGTGCCACGAGAGGAGACTGACAGGGAAGGCAAGGCGCTCAATGGCGAAGGACCAAAGGACCTTCCTCACAGTGTAACGCGGCTGCTATTGTGTCGGCCTGTCACTGAAAGAATAACTTCAGTTTCACTGTCAAAACAAACCGGCCTGGATTAACTGATCGGGTGGTGGGTGGATGTATGAACACAGCCGGCTATGACCAACAGCAGGAGTCCGAGACAGGTAGACAGAGTCAACGCGAAGCAATTCATATTTAAAACCAGGTACCAGGCAGGTGAGGTCAAGTAACGGTTTTTGCATCAGACAGTTTAAATAATAACATCCAAGAAGGGTAAAAAGGTTCAAATGCTGTCAAACCATTTAAGGAGGTGATCTGAGACGCATCTGACCCGAATGCTATAGTAGCATAAACACCGTCTCTGTTTCTGCAAGACACATTCAACAACTAAAACTTCTCCCAGTGCAACCCAAACCCTCCAGTTTCAACCCAAACCCCTCCAAGTACAACCCAAATCCCTCCGAGGACAACCAAAATCCATCCCAGTACAACCAAAACCCCTCCAGGTTCAACCCAAACCCCTCCAAGTACAGCCAGAACCCCTCCAGGTAAAACCCAAACCCCTCCAAGTACAACCAAAATCCATCCCAGTACAACCAAAACCCCTCCAAGTACAACCAAACCCCTCCCAGTAAAACCAAAATCCATCCCAGTACAACCCAAACCCCTCCAGTTTCAACCCAAACCCCTCCAAGTACAACCACAATCCATCGAAGTACAACCAAACCCCTCCAAGTACAACCAAAACCCTTCCAAGTACAACCAAACCCCTCCCAGTACAATCAAAATCCATCCCAGTACAACCCAAACCCCCCCAAGTACAACCAAAACCCCTCCAGGTTCAACCCAAACCCCTCCAAGTACAACCCAAATCCATCCCAGTACAACCAAAACCCCTCCAGGTTCTACCCAAACCCCTCAGAGTACAACCTAAATCCATCCCTGTACAAGCAAAGTAGAAGTAAAGTAGAAGCCCACCCCCCTTAATACAATCCAGTACCCTTTAAGGGCAACCAAAGCCCTCCTACTACAACCAAAACTTCCCCCAGTACAACCCAAACCCTAACCAGTACAGGCAAAACTCATCCAAGTACAACCCAATCCCCTCAGCACAACCCAACATCCTCCCGGTACAACCAAATGCCCTCCAGTACAACTCAGACACAACCATAACCTTTCCCAGTACAGCCAACCCAGCCCAGTACAAACAAAGCCCCTCCAAGTACAACCATAACTCCTTGCAACACAACCAAAACCCTAAGTACAAGTACAATCAAAATGACTCCCAGTACAACAACAACCCATCCTAGTACAACCAGAACCGCTCCCGGTACAATCAACAACAACAACCCACCCTAGTACAACCAGAACCGCTCCCGGTACAATCAACATCCCTCCCAGTGCAACAACAACCCACCCTAGTACAACCAGAACCGCTCCCGGTACAATCAACATCCCTCCCAGTGCAACAACAACCCATCCTAGTACAACCAGAACCGCTCCCGGTACAATCAACATCCCTCCCAGTGCAACAACAACCCACCCTAGTACAACCAGAACCGCTCCCGGTACAATCAACAACAACAACCCACCCTAGTACAACCAGAACCCCCTATCCGGTACAATCAACATCCCTCCCAGTGCAAAAACAACCCACCCTAGCACAACCAGAACCGCTCCCGGTACAATCAACATCCCTCCCAATACAACAAAAACCCATCCTAGTACAACCAGAACCGCTCCCGGTACAATCAACATCCCTCCCAGTGCAACAACAACCCACCCTAGTACAACCAGAACCACTCCCAGCATCTTATCATGGTACCTATCGCTGGTATTTACTGAGCTCCTGAGAGCGACCCATTCTCGCACTAATGTCTGTAGGAGCAGTCTGCATGCTTCGGTGGGAATACGGAAGTGATCGGAAAACCTGAATTCTGTGATTTGGATGGGGGAGTGAATACTTTTCACTGGGGTGGGGGGGTGGGGGAGACAAACATGTATATCAGACAGACATGTATATCGGACAGATGTGTATATCGGACATTACGGAAACATTGGTTCAATACGAGATGCGACATTTTGTTGCCAAATAAAGGACGATTCCGTATTTTACGGGACAGTTGGCAACCCTACTGGCAACCATTACAGAGTCCCCATGACAGACATCCACTGACACTGGCTGATTGACTGATTGACTAGCTTCCTGTTTTCCTGACGGACATGTAATGTAACATCCTGAAAGGAACACACTCCTACATAACCCCATGCCCAAAAATCCAGCCCACTCCTGAAACTCCAGACTCCCGAAAAGGCCATCCAGTGCACCGTGCCTCGTTTCTACTGCCTCCCTTTGAAACAGCCAACTTTTCTCCAGTGAAGAAGCTGCTAATGAAAAAGTTTCAGCAGCGCGACGCCGTGGGTCGGTGTCTCTTGACTCTTACGCAGGGTCTTCCCCACGCGGGGATGATCGCCTGCCTCTCCCCAGCACCAGATCCGATTTTCCAAGGAGATGAGATGGATCTTGCGGAGAAAGACATAGCGTGGGGTGGGTGTTTCAGGGCAGACTCATCTAATCGACTATTTACTTCCATCTAGCCGGTATCAATTGCACGGTGCCCCCACACATGTCGTCAGCGCGGTGGGAACCTTTCTGATCCTTCGGAAGGAGATCTCCCCGCAGAACAATTTGTGTTTAAAGCCAGTGAAAGCACTGCCAAAGCTGTACAGGGAGAATCCCCCGAGAGGGGGACCAGGTTTACGGGAGATAACCACGGGGTAGATGCGGAGTGTTGTCTTCCGTGGGGACTTTTCTCAAGGTCCTGAAGAGGGACCAAGAAGCAATTACCAGCTCTCTCTATGGATCCGGTAGAAAATGAGTTGTTTTAAAAAAAAAAAAAAAAATCCATTTTGATTAAGCTATATCGTTCACACGAACGTTGAAGCAAGCTTCCAACTCCCCGAATAATAGGGCCCTCTGGAAATGACAGCTCTGCTCTGACACTCGCATCTTTTCCTGTTGTATATACTGAGAGACTACTCACTAAAACATTCCCTTTCAAGGGTCGGAAAGTCAATACGAGACAGATGCTTGCAACATGCGGGCACTGCGCTAAATTCCAGCTTCAGTGGCGGACAATGGACTGCCTCAGAGGTAGAGGTTTTGCCGTCAATTCAGAGTTTGCGCGTCGTTCCAGGGAGGCCTCCATTACACGTCCTTCCCCCCATACACGACTTGGGGTCGGCCTTCCTGCCTCTCTAAGACGGTTTCGATTAGGAAATGCCCACGAAGGTGTCATTTTGGATGTTGGGAGATCATAGTTCAGGGATTGTGTGTCACCAAATAAGAACTCATGCAAGATAAGTGGGCTGACGGACAACTACATGGCATCTGATTCTTTTAGCAAACGGATGCGGTTTGGTGAGTCA
>JAMWET010001251.1:25000-126548 GCA_024036415.1 Prochilodus magdalenae | reverse complement strand
TCCCTATCTCTCTCTCCCTCTCTCTCTCTCCCTCCCTCTCTCCCCTATCTCTCTCCCCTATCTCTCTCCCTCTCTCTCTCCCTCTCTCTCTCCCTCTCTCTCTCCCTCCCTCTCTCCACATTTCTCTCTCTCCCTCTCTTTCTCTCCCTCCTTCTCTCCCCTATCTCTCTCCCTCTCTCTCCCCTATCTCTCTCCCTCTCTCTCTCCCCTATCTCTCTCTCTACCTCTCTCTCCCCTGTCTCTCTCCCCTATATCTCTCTCCCTCTCTCTCTTTCTACCCTGTCTCTCTCTCCCTCCCTCTCTTTTTCTTTCTCCCCTGTCTCTCTCTCCGTCTCTCTCTTCCTCTCTCCTTCTCTCATTCTCTCTCTCTCTCTGTCTGTCTCTCTCTCACTCCTCTCTCTCGCTCCCTCTTTCTCTCTCTCTCCCACTCTCTCTCTCATTCACTCCTCTCTCTCTCTCTGTCTCTGTCTCTCTCTCTCTCTCTCTCTCTCTCTCTCTCTCTCTCCCTCCTCCCTCTCTCTGCACTCTATTTGCTATGTCTACAAATCTGAGTGAGGCCCTGGTGGAGTTTTGTGGCCCGCTCTTTCTGAAGAGCCGCAGATTAGAGGTCTGGATGTTTGGTCAGTGGGAAGCTCCGAGCCTCGGCTTCCTGTGGTGAAGTCGTAGTAGCAAGAGTAGTCATTTCCAGCTCTCTCTTTTATTGGCCTGCCACCGCTTCTTTCGTCCACCATGCCGTCTGGCCTCCCGCAGCAACAGCCGGGCGCTAACAGGCTCACAGCTAACAGCAGTGAGGAGTTCGCAGCAGATCTGCTGTGAAGAAGAGCGTTCCTGTGATGTCCCTCAGCCTGGTAAGCGAGCGAGAGTGTCGATATGGT
The DNA here is from genome assembly GCA_024036415.1 of Prochilodus magdalenae. Classification (NCBI taxonomy): domain Eukaryota; kingdom Metazoa; phylum Chordata; class Actinopteri; order Characiformes; family Prochilodontidae; genus Prochilodus; species Prochilodus magdalenae. The sequence goes on along the minus strand of JAMWET010001251.1, from coordinate 125,673 downwards.
CCACTCGAGGGCTTCTAAAAGCAGCTCTGATGACCAAAATACCCCGAAGAGACAGTCTTCCCATGGTTTCAAAATTCCTGCACAGCTTTGGCCTTAAACTCCACTCATGGTGGAGGGATACATGCTGCACCAGGGCGCGCTAAGGCAAAAAGTAGTCCCCCAAAGAAAACATGTTATTCCAGGTTTTTGAGATTTTACCACCATTAACATAAAACTCTACAGACCCGTTATGAGCACGACGCACGCCTAACGCAAGCCATGACTCAATGTTCCAAAAAGCAGTGAGTGGGCGGAGCTAATATGCACATGTGTTTTTTTTTTCTACATCACAGAAACTTAATTAACTCAACACAGTCAGGTTTGTTTACACACACTCATCATTACAGGAATAGCTGCACCCAGACTACAGACAACTACAGACATCCAGCCAGCAGTGGTGTCCTCTATGAGTCATCCTGTTAGTGCAGCACCGTTGGCAGACGGCTGCACCACGCAGGACTACATGCACACAGACCGTTACCACGACTGTCCTTAACACCACGTCACCGTCACCAAACACTGCAGTGGTGTCGTACGCAGACTGTCAGGGAGTGACTCAGAATGGGCAGCGAGGTCATCTTCAGTGACGAGTCCCGCTTTAGTCTTGGTGGAGATGCCCAAGCCCTACTAATCCGTGTGTGGAGGCACCGTGAGTCAGCACCAAGATTGGACGGTTTTGTCGTCACACGTCCAGAAGGCACTGGTGTACCCTCCACCTCCACCCCTACCAGCACCATTCTGCAGGAGCTGTGGTGAGGATGTTTCAAGGGCTGCATGGGATGGATTATCACAGGACACCATTAGGGAACCTCTACAGCTCCATACCGAGACGTACTGGAGTGTTGGGTTAGCGAAAACGGGCGGGGGGGCCCTGGGGACGGCATACTGAGAGACAGACTTCTGTATGTGTAGCTCAATAAATATTGATCATATCAGTCTAAATTTATCATCAGGTATTGATCCTGGTCACCTTTATCCTCCTTCCCCACACACCTGCACTTCCATACCTCCTACAGGAAGTCCTTCAGTTTCATGTAGGGATCATAGATGCATCCTTCTCTGCCATATACATCCCATAATACTCTGCATCGATTCAGTTGGGGAAACAGCAGAAGACATGTCCACTGACATGATGGACAACACTGCCTTCTATAGGGATGGTCCAGGCAGCAAGGCTGCCTTCAGAGTCGGACCAGCCACAGTAAGAAGTACCAACCACGATATGGGCCCTTTGAGGGTGTAGAGGGAGGAGAGGTCACGTTATCCGTTCCCCCCTTTTAAAGACGTGCCCGCCCAAAACCCCTTCGGCAGACCACTATTACAATGGAACCCCAGTAAAGTGTCTGTGGAACCCCACAGGAGCGCGTCTAACGCCCGTGTAATCGCTCCGCCTGTTTGTTCTGCACATTTCACGCCTCCCTGTCCTCCGCCATCCCATAATTCACTGGGGCAGGTCAGGGAGGAGCAGCGCAGGTGCAGATGAAAGCCCAGAACAAAGCTTTGCCAGAATCGCACACCGTGGCGGCCTTTGACCCCTGAGGATGATGGGACGTGAGCGGTGTCGCACCTTCTGTGTCTGTTTCCGCCATCAGATGCTTGATCGCTGAACCTGCTGGCTGAGGAATGAGGGCTCTTACAGCAAAACAGCCCAATCACCCGTGACCCTTGACCTCTCCGGGTTCTCTCGGGTCCAACAGGTGCAGAAAAGGGTCATTTCAGCCCGGCCTGCGCTTGGGAATCTTCCGCTGTTGTTTGAACATTCCTACATTAGTAAGACCGTCTGATTCTCCGAGCTACAGTGGTGCTACAGCTTTCCCAGATTTTTCCCATCATCAGCATTCCATGTAAACCCAGAAGACGTAGGTTCACTGGTGGTGTAGTGTCTATATGTCCTCTTTAGTCTCTACAATCAACCATTTCACTGCTAATGGAAGTCTCCTAATGGCTACCTCCAGCATGAAAATGCTCTGTGCCAGTCGCCCAACCCACAGACGCCCCCGGCGGCCATGTGAGAGGGCCTGAAAGCCATGGCCGAGCCTCACACACCGACGAAAGCTCTAAGTTACAACAGGGTAAAGCTGTTAGCCACATCTGAGGAGAGAGTGGCACAGAGGGCATAAGGCTGGCTCCAGAGTCCCGGGCCATGCTTCCCTGGCCAAGCCTCCTGTTCCACCACAAAGCCCTCTACACCTGATGTTCGATCCCAGTGGTCCAGGAAAGGGTCACACATGGCCTGATACGCTCATTCATATTCTTCCCTGTTCGTCCAGAAGAGCGTTTGTGAGGTCAGACACTGATATTGGACGAGAAGGCCTGGCTCACAGTCTCCCTTCATCCCAAAGGTGTTGGAGGAGGTCGAGGTCAGGGCTCCGTGTGTGGGCCAGTCAGGTTCTTCCACACCAAACCTGCCTTATGGAGGTTGCTTTGTGCACCAGAACAGGAAAAATCCTTTTCCAAACTGTTCCCAAGATGGAAGCTGTCCAGAGGTCTCGGTTCGGCTGAAGCACTAAGATTCCCCTTCACTGGAACTAGGGGGCGCTAGACTGACCCCTGGAAGATAACCCCATAGCATCATTATCCCACCCGGCGCTCTACACCACTCCACCTGACACATCGCAGCTGCTCGGCCATGGAGGTACGAACCTCCCATACAGTGTTCGGGTTGATGTTAATGCCAGGGGAGGTCTACAGTTAACGGGTCACTCTGCTCCTCAGCTCTCTGAGGCCCTGCCCTGTCACTTAACCTGCTCTGACATTTCGGGGTCTGAGCTGTAGGGGTTCCTAAACTCTGCCACCGATCAATAGTACCACTCCCAGTCGATCGTGGAATATCATCCGGCATCCTGTTACAGCACCACACTGGAATTCAGTGCACTGTCTGTATAGGCGGACCGCTCTCACTGAGCTCAAAGGTTAAGATGGGTGTGTCCCCATACTTTTGTCCACATCGTGTACCATGATAGACAGGGTTGATTCACAGGATGCATCTGCAGCAACAACACGGCTGACATGCGCCGGAGGCCCTAAGGAGCCCTTCCAGCACCTTCTTGGGTCCGTACCGTGAAGACTGATGGCCTAATAAAGTGGCCACTGATGTTTTTCCGCCACAGATCGCTCGGAACAGCGGCGAGGAGCCGCCCCCCACCAACGCAGCAAACCTGTTTTGCCTGGTTCCTTCTCCTCGGGGTTCGGAGCTGGACGCTGTATTTACTCTCCATTATGGAAATTAAGGTGGCTCTGAAGCATCGGACGCGGTTGCTTAGAGACAACACTTCTGCGTCACATCCAGCACGGCCGTCAATAACCAACACAATGGCTCCCCCACCCCCCACCCCACCGACTCGGCCTGCCCGTCCTCTTACCCGCTGATCTCTGAATGGATTAAAGCTAATATTAGCTCGCGGGGGCCATGAGATCCGCGGAGATGATATGAAACGCGCTCGCCGTTCCGGCCCAAACAGCAGCTGTCTGTGGAAATGAGGGGCGTCGGCCTTGGTCTGGGGTTTTTCTGGTTTCTAGAACAAGCCATTACTGAAAGCGGCGAGATGCTAATGAAGAGATGTGTAATTTCCCAAACGTTCCAGGTTAAATGTCACGCTCCCCTCAGCGACACACGTTCGAGAGAGAGCGAGCAGCCGTCGTCACCCGGCGCATCGTTTCAGAGAAACCAGCGCAGGTTAGAGCCGGAGCGTGACAAAAGCACTCTTCTTTATTTCGAGTCGAAAAACAGGAAGTCTCCAAAGGCCAGCTCATAAAAATATCATTTGGGAGAGGTTGCTCAGAAATTTCAGCGTTTCCTCTTTTAGACCCATCGCACTTCCCTGCGCGAGTTTCCCTTTAAGAGAGGACGCAAATGAGCTTCCAAAACTAGACAAACAGCCGAAAGAGAAGCCAGGCTTTTTCATACCACTGTGTGAAAACAAGGGTGCACGCTTCCCAGAGAAGCCGGCTTCACAGAGGCCCGAGAAACGACTTGTCCTTATTTCTGATTTGCACTGCGTACCGGTTAATAACATCTTAGTTAGCTGTTTGCTAAGCATTAGTTAGCAACGGTTAAATTCCTTATAATGACACGTCTTCAGCTAATTTAGTCTTAACTGTGAACTTGCTAAAGTTTATTACCCATAAACACAGTAACGTTAAGAGTTAGCCTGCTTAAGAGTTAGCCTCTTCCCTTCCATTGGATCTGGTGTAGGTGGGTTAATGTAGTGGCGTACAACCTAGCATGCTAGGCTAGTAGGTAACACCTCCGCCTCTCATGTTGTAGACTGCACCCTACATTATACCAGTAGAGTAGGTAGGGTTGCCACCCATCCCGTAAAATACAGAATCCTTTCATTAAACCAATACGGGACGAGATTTGTTCCGTATTTTTGTAAAATGTCCATAAATTTTGGTTCCCGTATTCTGTACAAAGGTCTGTAACATTTAGTTCCATATTACGTGTAAATGTCCGTAAAATTTGAAATTTGTCCCGTATTGTCTGTAAATGGTCTGTAAATCTTGTTCCATATTTCTGTAAAATGTCGACGATAAATTTGTCCACGTATTTCTGTAAAGTCTGTAAAATTGTTTAGTATTTCTGTAAATGTCCCGTAAATTTGGTTTCCCGTATTTTCTGTAAATGTCCGTTAATTTGTCCCGTATTTCTGTAAATGTCCGTAAATTTGTCCCATATTTCTGTAAATGTCCGTAAATTTGTCCCGTATTTCTGTAAATGTCTGTAAATTTGTTCCATATTTCTGTAAATGTCCGTAAATTTGTCCCGTATTTCTGTAAATGTCTGTAAATTTGTTCCATATTTCTGTAAATGTCCGTAAATTTGTCCCGTATTTCTGTAAATGTCTGTAAATTTGTTTCGTATTTCTGTCCGATGTCCGATATGCACGTCTGACACACACATATGAATGATCACAACACGAAAAACAAGCATCTCCAAAATGGCAGCTTTACAGCAGAGGGCAAAAACCTCCTGAGATTATAATAGAAGTCAATGGAACCAGACTTTTAGCAAGCCATTTTGGGTCATTTCTGTTGGTCCATTCATTGTGAAACTTCCACACAATGTAAACAGCAGCTGCTGTGTTCGAAAGATGCATAAAAGCAAAAATCAACAAAAATGGAGATACATTGGGCAGTGGCGACATATAAACTATGTGGCTTTAAAGGAGGACTTATGGATCATTTGTTCCTCTGAAGGTATGTTAATGGAACACTAATCGGTCATACTAAAGTTTATTACATGGGAAAATGAGTGTACACCCATAAACACAGCAACATAAAGAGTTAGCGAGCGTAGTGGGTAACTCTTAGCATAGTAGCGTAATGGGTGACACCTCCGCCTCCTATGCTGTAGACTGGGGTTTGACACACCCTACATTATACCAATAGTTTAGGAGTCCCTGGGCAAGACTGCAAAGGCTAGCATGTGGCTAGAGCACTGGAGAGAGGCACTGTAAAGCTCATATACTGTACTTTACATTTATAACATAAACTATGTGCCCCTAAACGGAGGAGTTGTTCATTCGTTTTCCCTGAAAGTAAGTTAATGTAACCGGTTGTGCTAAAAAGAGTGTGCACCCATATACACGGCCACATAAAGAATTAAGAGTTAGCCCTGTTAATTCTATTCTATTGAATCTGGTGTAGTTGGGCAGAAGCTGCCACCGCCAAGTTTCTATAGTAGCCCAGAACGGAAACACCACACGCTGTAGACTGTAGAGACTGGCCTTCGTGTATCACGTGAAGCAGCAGCTTGAATTTGGTGGCACTATAGCACCGACTGGAGGACGTAGAAAGAAAAAGAACCACTGGTGTAGTTTGGTTAGCATAGTGGGTAACACCTCCACCTCCCATACTGAAGACTGGGGTTCAAGCCTAACCCTATACTACACCAATAGGCGTCACTGGACAAGGCAGATCATTGTGGTTTGGTTAGTCTTGATTAAGCCCATCCTATCTGCATAGGAGACCAGACTTGTCTTCCAGCAGAAGCTGCCGCCGCCATGTTTCTATATTAGCCCAGAACGGAAACACCACACACTGTGGATATTGGGACTGGCCTTCATGTTTCACGTGCAGTAGCAGCTTGAATTAGGTGGCGATGTAGCTCTCTGGAGGACTTAGAAAGACGAAGAACCACTGGTTGAAATGTTCTACCATAGCACATAGCCTATTTTCATAACTTACTGTATATTTTGATATGTATTAAAAATATTACTACCAACTTTAAAACCACGAGGCTGAAGCTAACCTTCCTTTTCGCCAGCTTCTTCAAATTTAACCATACCACCTTAAACATAGTAGGGGCTACAAGCTTGTGCTGACATCCAGCTTCTTGTTTGTCAGGTTCTTGTCCATTTTTTTTTAAACATTCCACCTTAAATGCTGCAGCAGTTATTATAAATAATGCATCAGGTGCCGGAATGAAACCACGTCATCATTTAAGGTGGAACTGGAAAACTGAAGTCAGAACTGAAATAACATTAAAACCACAATGAAACATTTCAGTTACTATGCTGTACTAAACGTTTCAGCCTGCTGGGTAGAACCGCTCCATAGCTGGAATAAACAGCCAGAGCCCTGGTGCTGGAGAACCATTTTGTGAAATAAGTAGTTTGAGAACCCAGATTTGGAGAACCGGAGGAAAAGTACACAGGGAAAAGTAACGGTGGAAGAATCCTCACCATCAGCCACTTAACCAATGATGGAAAACCTACCGGCCAGTGCAGGTTCTAGAAAGGGAGGTGCGGGTAATGTGGGTGGATGGCAATATGTAGCCTCACCCCTTGAAGCTACACCCTGCTCCGTTAATGTAAACGTCATTAATGAATTAATTAACATGTGTTCGAACCACTGCGCACCAATATGACCCCCACATGCACTGCTCTTTTACTCCACCAGGTGGCGCTATGACGTTCGGCAGGTTCTTCCTCAAATTCAAACTAAGGGTCTGAGCCCAAACCCTGAACCCTCGCTAGCCCATTACTCCTCCTCCACCAAACATTACTGTTGGGCCTATGCATTCCAGTAGCTAGCCCTCTCCTGGTGTCCACCAAACCTGCTGCTCGGCTATGGAAACCCATTTCCTGAAGCTCTCGATGCTCCTGTACTTGTGCTAGTGATGCTCCCAAAGAGCTTCATAGTGAGTGATGCAGCAGCGACTAGACCCTGCTCTGCTTGTTCGGGTGGTCTACCATACTGTGGCTGAGCTGTTCCAGCCTATAGCACATACACACATGTCCAGGGCAGCTCTAGCAGGGCAGATGTTCTTCAAATGGACAAACTGATAGGATACATCGCATCCTAAGACCATGCCATCTTTCCCATCCTACTGCCAGTGACAATTCTAGTGCTGGGACGTTTTAGGATTAGCAATGGGTGTGCCTGAAACACCTGCACTCAACAGTCAGGAAGGGCGTCCACATACTTCTGGCCATTTAGCGTACATATTCAGATTGTAATACAGCTGATGCTGTTATGATCTTCATGAATTCCTGACTGTCCTGCGTTATTAAGACCATGATAACGGACTTCTGGATTCATCAAACCTGCCCACAGAGTCACCACAGATACCCATCTGGAGCTGTGACTGGTCACACGGTAAACAACGCTGTGATTAGCGCTCATTTGCATATTGCATGACTAATAAATGATATTTAGCGCAGGCCTGGTTTTTAGAGCGCAGAATGAAGTGTGGAAGTCTCTGGGGCTTCAGAGTGACTGACCTGGTCTGATCAGGAGAGCCGGGGAGTAGATCATCGGCCTGTGGGACTGGGTCCTGTGCAGGGGCTTGTGGGTGATGGAGTTTCTACCTCCTTTGTCTAGGTCAACAGACACAAGAGACCAGAACGCTGTAAAAGCTCTATCAGCAAAATACAGCACTATAATAACCGGTTAATGAAGCTGCTCCATGTGTTTGGCTCTGTGATGCATATACAGTATATTGACGCTTTGGCTAGCATGTTAGCATGTGGCTAGAGCACAGGGCAGAGGCTCTTTGAAGCTTGTTAACTTTTATCATACACATTTCTGTTAATACATACATACATACACACACACACACACACACACACACACACACATATATGTATGCTACACACTCACTGATTCACTACACACTCACTGATTCACTACACACTCACTAATTCACTACACACTCACTGATTCACTACACACTCACTAATTCACTACACACTTACTGATTCACTACATAGACTTATTTACTACACACCTACCAATTCACCACACACTCACTAATTCACTACACACTCATTAATTCACTACACACTTACTGATTTACTACACACTCACAAATTCACTACACCCTCACTAATTCACTAAACATCTAACAATTCACTACACACTTACTGATTTACTACACACTCACTGATTCACTACACACTCACTAATTCATTACACACTCACTGATTCACTACACACTCACTAATTCATTACACACTCACTGATTCACTACACACTCACTAATTCATTACACACTCACTGATTCACTACACACACTAATTCACTACACACTCACTAATTCACTACACACCTACCAATTCACTACACACTTACTGATTTACTACACACTTACTAATTCCTTACACCTCTACCAATTCACTACACACTCATTAATTCACTACACACTCACTAAATACACACCTACCAATTCACCACACACTCACTAATTCACTACACACTCACTAATTCACTACACACTTACTAATTCACTACACACACTAATTCACTACACACTCACTAATTCACTACACACCTACCAATTCACTACACACCTACCAATTCACTACACACTTACTGATTCACTACACACCTACCAATTCACTACACCCTCACTAATTCACTACACACCTACCAATTCACTACACACTTACTGATTTACTACACACTCACAAATTCACTACACCCTCACTAATTCACTACACATCTAACAATTCACTACACACTTACTGATTTACTACACAATCACTAATTCAATACACACTTACAAGTTCACTACACATTTACATATATATACAGTCACTAATTTACTACACGCTCACTAATTTATGACACACTTACAAATTCACTACACACTCACTAATTAAATACCTACTCACTAATTCACTACAAATTTACTAGTTCATGATGCACTCATAAATTTAATACATACACATACTTTAATACATACCAGTTCACTACACACTCACTAATTCACTACACACTCACTAATTCACTACACACTCACTAATTCACTACTCTTTCCCTAACTCACTCAGGTTGCTTGGGCTAAACTATAAAGCTTAATAAGTTTTGTTATATACACATATATATATATATATATATATATATATATATATATATATACACACACACACACACACACACACACACACATGTATATTGTTTGTTTTGTTGCTGTTAAAGTAAGTTAATGGAACGCTAACTGGTCTTTATCGATTGTCAATGCAATCTCGAATGTAAACCCTGAACCCTTTTAACACTGTACAGCACATTCAAGCCGTAAGAGTATCGTCCAGACTTCGCATGACTTACCGTCCTTCATCTTCATCACAGCACTTCCCTGAGTCAGTGTGCTCTGCTCCACTTCTCTCTCCAGCAGTGCCAACTCACAGATCACACTGTCAAACCACACACATGCATCCTGTCACAATTCGAAAGCATGATAGGTCACAATGGATTCCAGTAACACGGCCAGAGGAAGTGACTGTCTGCGTATTTTGGAGTCACTGAGGACTTTGTGTAGACGTGAGCATGCGAAAGCTGCTGAATTCCCTTTTCCTCGACATGCGGGTGCAACAGATGAGAATCACTGCGGCCATGTGGAGGCTGAGTCACTACTCACTCACTAACTCACCGCTCACACCAACGTGCCACAAACTCACTTTCTCTGTAAATACCTTACTAACTTATCCCAACACTCACTCACTAATTCACCACAGGCTCACTCATTCACCACACGCTCACTAATTCACTACACGCTCACTCATTCACCACAAGCTCACTAATTCACTACACGCTCACTCATTCACTACACGCTCACTCATTCACCACAAGCTCACTAATTCACTACACGCTCACTCATTCACCACACCCTCACTAATTCACCACATGCTCACTCATTCACCACACGCTCACTAATTCACCACACGCTCACTCATTCACCACACGCTCACTCATTCACTACACGCTCACTCATTCACCACAAGCTCACTAATTCACTACACGCTCACTCATTCACTACACACTCACTAATTCACTACAAGCTCACTAATTCACTACACACCACACACTCACTAATTCACTACTCACTCACTAACTCACCGCTCATTCAACCACACACGCTCACTAATTCACTATACGCTCACTCATTCACCACACGCTCACTAATTCACTACACACCACACGCTCACTAATTCACTATACGCTCACTCATTCACCACACGCTCACTAATTCACTACACACTCACTCATTCACCACACACTCACTAATTCACTACACACTCACTCATTCACCGTTCACACCAACGTGCCACAAACTCACTTTCTCTGTAAATACCTTACTAACTTATCCCAACACTCACTCACTAATTCATTACACACTCACTCATTCACTACACACTCACTAATTCACCACATGCTCACTCATTCACTACACACTCACTCATTCACTACACACTCACTAATTTACTAAACACTCATTAATTCACTACACACTCACTAATTCACCGCACGCTTACTCATTCATTACACACTCCCTAATTCACCACATGCTTACTCATTCACTACACACTCACTAATTCACTACACACTCACTCATTCACCACACACTCACTCATTCACCACAAGCTCACTTATTCACTATACACTCACTAATTCACTACACACTCACTCATTCACCACAAGCTCACTAATTCACTACACACTCACTCATTCACCACAAGCTCACTCATTCACTATACACTCACTAATTCACTACACACTCACTCATTCACCACAAGCTCACTAATTCACTACACACTCACTCATTCACCACAAGCTCACTCATTCACTATACACTCACTAATTCACTACACACTCACTAATTCACCACACGCTCACTAATTCACTACACACTCACTCATTCACTACACGCTGACTCATTTACCACACGCTAATTCACTACACACTCACTAATTCACTACACACTCACTACTTCACTACACACTCACTAATTCACTACATGCTCACTAATTCACTACACACTAATTCACTACACACTCACTAATTCACTACACACTCACTAATTCACTACACGCTAATTCACTACACACTCACTAATTCACTACATGCTCACTAATTCACTACACACTAATTCACTACACACTCACTAATTCACTACACACTCACTAATTCACTACATGCTCACTAATTCACTACACACTAATTCACTACACACTCACTAATTCACTACACACTAATTCACTACACACTCACTAATTCACTACACACTAATTCACTACACACTCACTAATTCACTACATGGTCACTAATTCACCACACGCTCACTCATTCACTACACACTCACTCATTCACTACACATTCACTAATTCACAACACTCACTAATTCACTACATGCTCACTAATTCACTACACACTAATTCACTACAAACTCACTAATTCACTAAACACTTATTAATTCACTACACACTCACTAGTTCGACACACGCTCACGCATTCACTACACACTTACTAATTCACTACACGCTCGCTAATTAACTACACACTTACTAATTAACTACACACTCACTAATTAACTATACACTCACTAATTCACTAAACACTTATTAATTCACTACACACTCACTAGTTCGACACACGCTCACGCATTCACTACACACTTACTAATTCACTACAAACTCACTATTTAACTACACACTCACTAATTAACTACACACTCACTAATTCACTACACACTTACTAATTCACCACACACTCACTAATTCACTACAAACTCACTATTTAACTACACACTCACTAATTCACTACATACTTACTAATTCACCACACACATTAATTCACTACAGACTCACTAATTCCATATTTACTCACTACTTTTCTACACACTCACTAATTCACTATGTACTCACTTATTTACTACACACTTAATCACTATACCCTCACACATAGACTAATACACTACACACTCATTAGCTTACCTCAGAGATTTATATACCCCAAAAAATAAAAAATTCTAAAACTGATGAAACGGTTGTGTATGAATCCTTTAGGTTCTGATAAAACCCCTAAACCAGTCAAATCCGAATGGAGAATATGTAAAGGCTGTGGTAGACTTTTCTTCAGGGTCAGGTCAGAGTGCACTCGTGCTGAAAGTCACTGTTCACTACTGCAGCGTCATGCCCGTTTTTGCCGTGCTCTGCTCCTGATATTTTTGACCTCTTTAATGACTGTTCTCAACATTAGTCAGGACCGCTTCTCATTTCTGCTTAACCTTCCCCTGTTGCCCAACAGACCCTCCAGTTTTGAGCACAACAGGAGCGTAAGGCCGTCACAGCGTCTCTGTATTTCCACACTGCATGACCCACCACTTCCGATAGCCCATGGTGTGGTCATGGATGTTGCTTAGGCTAGTCCCCCAACCCCCACCACCACACCCCCCAGTGTTTCCCTGAACTGCACAACCAGCTCATCTCCAAAGCCATGGTCCTTTATCTGTGGCTGTGTTTCGTGCTGGTGAGAGTCTCACCCAGCGGCCACCCTAGCAGACGACAGGTTGCCTGTTGAGGGTGTGTTTAAGGCTGGTCGTGTATGAGGTCCAGGTAAGCTAGCTAGTTTATAAAGCACATACTGTATTCTCACTGATGAATGAATTTGGATGGAAGCTAACTGCTTGCGTCCATGGCTAGCTTTATTAGCTAATTAACATGCTGGCTAGCCTAGTTAGCTATGGAGTGACCTTACTCCCCAGAGACCCCAACAATGCCTTATACTTTCTCCCACCATTCATTTTTCTACTCAGGTGTATGGACAAAGACGCATCATATAAACTGGGGAAAGTAGAAACGGCGGTTCTGAGCTTCTCCTCCATGTTCACCACCACACGGCTGAGAACTGGAACCAAAACCTGGCAGGAACTAAAAGTTCAGAGAAGCCTCGTTTCTGTATTAGTCAGAATGGGTTATTGTACATGACGTACTTATCAGTATATACTGTCCAGATAAATATGGCAGGTGTGTTGGGAAGAAAGATAAAGGAGACCAGGATCAATAACTGATGATAAATTTAGACTGATATGATCAATATTTATTGAGCTACACATACAGAAGTCTGTCTCTCAGTATGGCGTCGGGCCGCCGTGTTCGCTAACCCAACACGCCAGACGTCTCGGTATGGAGCTGTAGAGGTTCCTAATGGAGTCCTGTGATAATCCATCCCATGCAGCTTGAACATCCTCACACAGTTCCTGCAGATGGTGCGGTAGGGGTGGAGGTGGACTGACACCAGGTCTTCTGGACGTGTGACGACAAACCATCCATCTCGGTGCTGACCACGGTGCCTCCACACACGGATTCGTTGGGCGTCTCCACCAAGACTAAAGCGGGACTCGTCACTGAAGATGACCCGCTGCCATTCTGAGTCACTCCATGACAGTCCGGTACGACACCACTGCAGTCTTTGGTGACGGTGACGTGGTGTTAAGGACAGTCGTGGGAACGACTGACCCCACTGGCTGGCAGTGGGTCATCTTCAGTGACGAGTCCCGCTTTAGTCTTGGTGGAGACGCCCAACGAATCCGTGTGTGGAGGCACCGTGGTCAGCACCGAGATGGACGGTTTGCTGTCACACGTCCAGAAGACCTGGTGTCCCTCCACCTCCACCCCTACCGCACCATCTGCAGGAACTGTGTGAGGATGTTGAAGCTCCTAATAATAATAAACCTCTAACTTTGAATGGGAGTTAATGGAACCAGAACTTTCCAGGTCATTTTGGAGCATTCCTATTGGTCCGTTCAGCACGAAACTAGAGATACGAGGTTTTGAACGCCTTGTGCTCTCCTGTGTTCAGTAATGCTGTGTTCAGTAATGCTGTGTTCAGTAATGCTGTTTGTTTATTCATGTCTGTACATTCAGCTGTTAGCACTGTTAGCGCGGATGACCACGTCATGGCTGGCTCCCATCGGACTCCTGCAGACTTGTTGTTCCTTGTCTCCGAAGTTCCTCAGTCTCTAAGCTCCGCCTCCCACCCTCGTGTCCTGGCGGGCCTAGAAAACAGCCTGAACAGAACGAATCACGGCTGCACGCATTCCGACCGTCTTCAGTCATCCATCACCTCGTGGTCTGAAACCCCGCTCGACCCGTGCTGGGACGCGCTGATGGACGCTGTGGTTTATTGTGGTGGGGACGTGGGTGTATGTGCTGGTTTGTGCAGGTGTAGCAGCCCTGCAGTCCTGTTTATTCTGGCTCTGTATTGTGTCTGGAACAGACTCTCTGACTGAGGATAAACATCCCCCTCCACCCGGCCAGGCCTCAAAGGCCCGGCGCAGGGCCGGCACTCCAACCTGCTGTTTTTATACCACTGTGTCCTCACGGAGTTCCACCACACCGGCTGAACTAATAAGCACCGCTCATGTTCCTTCCACCAGCTTCACTTTCATAAGACAATAAGACAAAGTCCTTAACAGGACATACTGAATAACTCATAGTAGATACTGAATAATTCATAGTAGATACTGAATAATTCATAGTAGATACTGAATAACTCATAGTAGATACTGAATAATTCATAGTAGATACTGAATATTTCATAGTAGATACTGAATAATTCATAGTAGATACTGAATAATTCATAATGGATACTGAATAATTCATAGCAGATACTGAATAATTCATAGTAGATACTGAATAATTCATAGTGGATTCTACATAATTCATAATGGACACTGAATAATTCATGGTGGATGCTGAATAATTCATAGTATATACTAAATAATTCATAGTAGATACTGAATAATTCATAGTGAATCCTGAATAATTCATAGTGGATACTGAATAATTCATAGTGGATACTGAATAATTCATAGTGGATACTAAATTCATAGTAGATTCCGCATAATTCATAGTGGATACTGAATAATTCATAGTGGATACTGAATAATTCATAGTAGATTCTGAATAATTCATAGTAGAGACTGAATAATTCATAGTGGATACTGAATAATTCATAGTGGATACTGAGTAATTCATAGTAGATTCTGAATAATTCATTGTGAATAATTCATAGTGGATACTGAATTCATAGTGGATACTGAATAATTAATAGTAGATTCTGAATAATTCATAGTAGAGACTGAATAATTCATAGTGGATACTGAATAATTCATAGTGGATACTAAATTCATAGTAGATACTGAATAATTAATAGTAGATTCTGAATAATTCATAGTAGAGACTGAATAATTCATAGTGGATACTGAATAATTCATAGTGGATACTAAATTCATAGTGGACACTGAATAATTCTTAGTAGATTCTGAATAATTTGTTGTGAAAGAGAACTGCCTAGGACAGGTATGCTCACTGGTGTCCATCAGTACAGAGGGTCGTCTGGGCTCATGGCTGCAGCTTGACGGTGTAGAGTGAGGACTCCAGTAAACACATTTACATAGAGTAAATGCATCACTGAATGTCTAAATACAGCTCCATTACACCAGTCAGCCTGCTGCTGAAACCTGAGGAACATCGCCACCTGCTGGTCAGAACTGAACAACTCACCATCACATTCCCCACAACCCTGAGCTTTGCTGATGGGGGTTTCTGTGTTTTCACATTTACCATGGTCCTCTGCTCCCAGTATTCTACATTCCCAGGTTTTTGGGATTCTATGCCCATGGTCCTATTTTCCAAAGACCCTGTGTTTCCAAAGCTCCATGTTCTCATGTTAATGTTCTCAGGGCCATATGATGTCAAGGTTCTGTGTGCTCATGGCCCTGTGTTCCCAAGACTCTATATTCTTAGGGCCCTATGCTGTCAAGGCTCTATGTTCTCAGGGTCATATGTTCTCAAGATTCTATATTCTCAGGGCCCTGTGTTCCCAAGACACTATGTTCTTAAGGTTCTATGTTTTCAGGGCCCTGTGTTCCCAAGACACTATGTTCTTAAGGTTCTATGTTCTCAGGGCCCTGTGTTCCCAAGACACTATGTTCTTAAGGTTCTATGTTCTCAGGGCCCTATGTTCCCAAGGCTCTATGTTCTTAAGGTTCTATGTTCTCAGGGCCCTATGTTCCCAAGGCTCTATGTTCTTAAGGTTCTATGTCGCCAAGGCTCCTTGTTCTCAGGGCCCTATATTTCCAAGACTCTATATTCTCAGGGCCCGATGTTCCGAAGGCTCCTTGTTCTAAGGGCTCTATGGTGTCAAGGCTTTATGTTCTTGAGGTTCTATGTCGCCAAGGCTCCTTGTTCCAAGGGCCCTACATTCCCCAGACTCTACATTCTGTGTTCCCAGGGTCCTGTCTTCCCTGGGTTCTCGCATTTTGCCTGTGGTTTCAGACTGCAGCGTTGGGGTAAGAGGGAAGTGTGTTAAGTAGACGTTTGTGAACACTTGAGCTTTAGCTGAACGTGTTGGTGCTGTAGTATGGTCGTGTCAGTGTGGCTGTTCACCCTGAAGCAGACACTGCTAAGACAGCAGGTGGAAGCTGTGATGTCCAGTACCCGCCCCTTCCCCACTCCGCTGTGTCCAGGCTGGGGCGCAGGGGCTCTTTTATCTCTCCGAAGGGTGGGATATAGGGTGAGGGTGCGGGGGTGGACGATTAACGCCAATTTTGAGCAGATTTGTCATCGTCGTAAATCCACAGCTGTTGGGGGCTTCACATTTTTACATGTCACTTCAATAGCATTCCTCTCCGTCCCGCCTGCCCCAGCGCTCTGCCGCGGACGATGACAAATGTCTTCGCAAGAGCTCTTTCCACCACAAGGTCACGTTCCTCTCCGTTCTTACTGAAGGATCGCTGTACGTGGGCGGCCTGGTGTTCTGCCGTATGTACTCTAAAGCTCCCAAACAAAACTGGAGCCCAGTTCACAAAAGTCCCGTTCCAACCACAATTAGCCACACCTGCTCCGACTAATTAGCTTCTCCTCGATTGGCCGGATCAGATCCATTAGTGTTAGGTAAGGCCATAGCTCCCTGAAACGTGGTGGAGAAACAGCTGGAGTTGTAGGTAGAAGAGTATGTGTGTTATGATATGAACTGGATGGAAGATTATTAGATGGTAGAAGATAAACATGGCATGTTTCCGTCAAGTGTCCACAGTAAAGGAGCTTTAAAATAATTTATATAACAGCTTTTCTGAATAAAAATGTTAATTTCTTGTTTAAGTATGTAATTAATGATGGAACTAGACAGTGACGTGAAAAACTTCAGGTACTTTAAAAAGCAAAGTGACCAGATTTCCAAAAGGCAGGAATCAAAAAATGAAACTATTGTTCTGTATAATAAGTTGTGGCCTCAAAATACTAAATTGCGTTGAGTCTTAATAAATTACTATACTAAAGCTACAAATTACCATACTGAGGCCACAAGTTACTATACAGAGGCCACAAGTTACTATATTGAGGTCACAAATTAATATACTGAGGCCACGAGTTACTATATTGAGGTCACAAATTAATATACTGAGGCCACGAGTACTATACTGAGGCCACAAGTTACTATATTGAGGTCACAAATTAATATACTGAGGCCACAAGTTACTATACTGAGGCCACAAGTTATTATACTGAGGTCACAAATTAATATACTGAGGCCACAAGTTACTATACTGAGGCCACAAGTTACTATATTGAGGTCACAAATTAATATACTGAGGCCACAAGTTACTATACTGAGGCCACAAGTACTATACTGAGGCCACAAGTACTATACTGAGGCCACAAGTTACTATACTGAGGCCACAAGTTACTATACTGAGGCCACAAGTTACTATATTGAGGTCACAAATTAATATACTGAAGTCACAAATTACTATACTGAGGCCACAAGTTACAATACTGAGGCCACAAGTTACAATACTGAGGCCACAAGGACTATACTGAGGCCACAAGTACTATAGTGAGGCCACAAGTTACTATGTTGAGGTTACAGATTACTATACTGAGGCCACAAGTTACTATATTGAGGTCACAAGTTACTATACTGAGGCCACAGATTAATATACTGAGACCACATTTACTATGTAGAGGTCACAAGTTACTTTACCGAGGCCACAGTTTAGTATTTTGAGGGCACGACGTATTATATACACAGCTGTTCATCTTTAGCTTTATGCCTTTTGGAAATCTGGTCACTTTGCTATTTAAAGTACCTGAACTTTTAATCACCGTAATTTGGCCATTAATTTCAGACTTGGCAATGAATTACATTAACATTTGTATTTACACGCTTTGAAAAGATCCGATTCTGAAACATGACGTTTATATTCTGCAAACCAACAACCTTTCATCAAAGGCATACCATAATAACACATGTAAATCGTGGCCACGCCTTTGTAAACATTAATAACCATGCCACCTTTCTGGGCTCCATTCAGATGTTTCTCCAGCAAAGACAAAACAGCAGACAGACCAGTCAATCGTTCAGCTTCTGAAATGTCCCGTTATTAATGCATGGGACGCACTATGGAAGCATTTATCGGAATGATGAATAATAGAAAGGCCAACCCTACAAACCCATTAAAGCCTTCCCCCAGGAAGACCTGGTCATTCAAGTTCTCAGGAGAGAAGGGTATGTCTTGATGTTGGAAGCATCTTACAGCGTGCCATGGATGTTCCTCACATGGCTAGAACTTTGGTGCTGGGACAATGTGCCGATGAAGCACCATCCAGATCTTCCACGTTTCCTCTAGGGGTACATGCCCAACTCCACAAGTCCACTCCGATAACCTGAGCAGAGCCCTTATTACTCAGGTGGTGTAATACAGTACATTCACAGACAGAGCAGAGTCTAGTTGCCTTCCATCGCCCCCTGCTGGCGGTGTCCTGCTTCAGCTTGTGGGAACTTCCCAGTCAGCCACATTCCAGCTGGGGTTATGGTGGATGATATGGGGGTCTGAGGGAATCCAGGGGGATTACTAACCTATTAACCCTTAGAAACCATCAGCCGGCTTCCATGGCATACGAGATCACGGAAGTGACAGTGATGTCAGTGAGCACAACCTGGACATTTCATTCACGCATTTACACAATGCACAATGCTGGACTCTCCCACAGATGAACGATTATAAGATCAAGGCAACACCAGACATCCATTAGGCACTGTGTTCAGGACGTCTGGTTCCATTCACCACCACTGTGAACAATTCGGGCACTCTGAGCAACTTGGTTTACATCTTAAAAGTTAAGTCCATCAGAATTTGCACTGTAAAAATGAGAACTTAGAATCATAAGCTTCACCCAACCCACCCAAAAAAGCTCTTCTAATACTAGTAAACGATACAGAATCTATTTCTAGCTGCAACGCTTTCCGCCAGAGAGTCCCACCAGGCACGACGGCACCAATGGGGTTCAAAGTCACGGCCTCCTGTTGGGGTGAATGCTTGGTGTGTTGTCCAGAGGCTCATCATAGTCCACTAAAACTACTACTAAATCTAAAACTAGCTATGAAACAAATGCGCTGGTTCACTGTAACATAAATACCAACCACCGTTTCCATAAAGCCCCTTAACAGCTCTTCTGTGTTCGGCCGAGCTGAGCTCGGTCTGCTGCTGCGGTGGTTTTTATTTTATTGGACTTTTCAAGACTAAAAACTGAAATAGAAAAACTAAAGTCAAACCTAAACCGTTATCTCCCTGTTCACATTTTACATTTTTACATTTTATGGCATTTAGCTGACGCTCTTATCCAGAGCGACTTACAAGGTTAATCAGATTACAGGTAGGCCAATGTAGTGTTAGGAGTCTTGCCCAAGGACTCTTATTGGTGTAGCACAGCGTAGTCACCCAGAACAGGAATCGAACCCCAGTCTCCCACATGGGACGGTAACTTCCTGGTGGGTAGTGGTGTTATCCGCTACGCCACACCAACCACAGCGTCTCCCTGACACCACTGCTCGCTGAATGTGCGGAGTCGTCGCTGTTGGGTCAGTCAGGTACAGGGATAAGGCCCGTCCTTGCTTATGTCACATGCAGAGCCGAGCGTGAAACTTGAACCATTAGCATGTCTCACCATGTCAAGCCCACCCACCAAGTTTCAGTCCAGTGGGCTGATTCCTTCTGGGTGCAGCTATTCTTTTTTGGCGATGAGTTACGGACAGGAAAGGCGGTGCACCCTACAGCCTAAAGCTGAGCTGACATTCCGCTTTCATGTTACAGATTCCCATAGCGTGCGAAGATTCCGAGAAGCCAAGCTGCTCCCGAGTACACAATGCTCCTCTTTCACTCTGCGGCTTTCACACTGTTCATACAAGAACCGGTTCCTGTTTGTTCTCCTGACAGCACCTTCACGTCTCCTCAAGAACCTCTGACAGCCATGGACCTCCAGTTTCATTCAGCTGTGATGGTTCAGCTCCCGCTCAGCTCTACTGCTGATCACTCATCTTACTTCGGAGCTTTAGACCAAAAGGATCCCAACGAGAGAAGAACAGATTTCAGGTTCTGTGCTGATAGATCCGGGATCACCTAGGAAGCGCCGCAGGAGCTCTACAAGAGAACCCAGCACTCCAGGATCTCTACTAATAAGGATGACGTAGTAATGGTTTACTGGAGCGTAGGCCTTGCGGAATCCTGTACGTGCGCTTTCCCATTCAGCCAGCAGAGGGCAGCACTGTCTTTCTGAACCCCTGGTTCTGGAGGCCCCCTGCCCGGGACTCAGCGGACTCCCTGCTTTAACATTCCCCATCCGACTCCGACGCGGCTTGTTAATGGGCTGGTGAGGTAGTTGAACCATGTGTGTTTGGAGCAGGGAACGGTGGAGGGCAGGGGGCCTCCAGGACCAGAGACCAGAAACACTGACCCAATGACCGAATACCAGCAAACAGACTTCCCTTTGACCACAGCGGTCAAACATTTCATGCTCTTGGGTGGCAGATCGCTACTGACTCCCTTCAGCCGGACAGGAGGAGAACTGCCGCTTTGTTGAGCATCATGGGAATACTAATCCAATTAGGATTATCAATCAGCCCAAAGAGGACTGTTCTCCAAACTCACCAAGTTCAGGAGCCAGAGGACAGAGGTTCCTTTTCTGAGAGGCTTTGTATGGAGGAGGGCCTCAGTCTCCTATTGACTGAGACGGTTTCCTCTCAGGACAAAATAGTGGAAACGGTGCCGCTTTGTACATGTATCTACAATAAAGCATCTAGAATATTAACATTTTACCCCAAATCTGAACATATTTAGATGCACCATCGGCAGACGGCTGCACCATGCAGGACTACATGCACACAGACCGTTACCACGACTGTCCTTAACACCACGTCACCGTCACCAAAGACTGCAGTGGTGTCGCACCAGACTGTCATGGAGTGACTCAGAATGGCAGCGGGTCATCTTCAGTGACGAGTCCCGCTTTAGTCTTGGTGGAGACGCCCAACGAATCCGTGTGTGGAGGCACCGTGGTCAGCACCAAGATGAACGGTTTGCCGTCACACGTCCAGAAGTCCTGGTGTCCCTCCACCTCCACCCCTACCGCACCATCTGCAGGAACTGTGTGAGGATGTTCAAGCTGCATGGGATGGATTATCACAGGACACCATCAGGAACCTCTACAGCTCCATACCGAGACGTCTGGCGTGTTGGGTTAGCAATCACGGCGGCCCGACGCCATACTGAGAGACAGACTTCTGTAAGTGTAGCTCAATAAATATTGATCATATCAGTCTAAATTTATCATCAGTTATTGATCCTGGTCACCTTTATCCTCCTTCCCAACACATCCGCACTCCCACACCTCCTTCTGGGTGCGGCTACTGATGAGTGTGTGTATGTATTTACAGAGTAAGAGTAAAAATGTTCTTTGGTTTATTAACAGCCGTTAGGTACAAGCTCTTTTCAGGAGACATGTCTGAGACTGGTTTCTGAACTGGACTCCTAACAACCACCCGGAAGACCTGATAGGCCCACCAACAAAGAAGATGCTGGTGATCTCAGAACGATGGACTGAGCACCCCAGAATCTCAAGACCCCAGAATGTGTTTGGGGTTACTGGGATGGTGAGAAGAAGAAGCAGAACATGCTCAACCAACTTCTAAGACTGAACTTTGTAGGTGTGGAACTGAAATTGAGTCTCCTGAAAAGAACGGACGCTGTAATGAAGGGAAAGAGCAGACACACGAAATACTCAAACATCAGATAGATTATTTCCTGAGGTTGAAATACGAATAAACTGATTATTTGTGATACAAACTTAAGATGAAAGCAGCTACATACAGACGGATAACCTTCGATTCAGTCATCTAGTCGAGCAACACACTGTAAAAATAAAAAAAATGTTAAGAAAACTAAAAATTTGAAATTTCGATTTTTTTTGTTTTTTAACTTATAACGTTAAGTTAAAATAAAAACAAGAAAGAAATTATAGATAGTTGGCACAACTAAAGCCGAAGGTGTTTAACTTTAAAGTTAACATTGGCCTCAAAACTTTAGTGCAGTAGGTTGATTTGAAATTTTGAATAAAATTTTGTAATTTTCTTAACTTTTTCGTTTTTACTTCAGCAGTTATTCTGAATGACAGTATCATATTTCACACGTTCATTCCAGTCTACAGTTCTGCTCTCGTCTAGTCACGATCAGACCCCCCTTCTCACGTTAAGTACATTCACATTATTGAGAATAATCAGGATTGTTGTGCGTTGGGTGATGCTGTACAGTCACAGATCCTCTGTCATCGTTCTCCTTGCCATAATCGGAGATACAGAGTTTTGGCAATATAAATACAGCACAGTGTAAATAAATTATTACATTCACGCGGAACAGCCCCCCCATCAAGACCCCATTCATGAGTACGTTTCAGAAAGCTATTAACTGCTGCTGTTACTGAATGTGCGTTATGATGTCAGCGGGTTTAAAGTTCAATCAGTCGTCATCTAGTCCTGGAGTGTCCTATCACCACAGAGCATTCTCTTCCCTCTGCAGGCTCCTCCCACAAACACCTGCCATAGCTACTACTGCGCGCTCGGACAAGTTTTAAATCACACTGGTAAAATTCCCATTCAACCCTAATCACACCCTGTATAACTCAACTCAGTCTATACCACAGTACCTACATTTAGAGCTTAGAGTTATACACTCCACCTAATGAGACACTGTAGAACAGACTCAGTCTATACCACAGTACCTACATTTAGAGCTTAGAGTTATACACTCGTCCTAATGAGAAACTGTAGAACAGACTCAGTCTATACCACAGTACCTACATTTAGAGCTTAGAGTTATACACTCAACCTAATGAGAAACTGTAGATCAGACTCAGACTATACCACAGTACCTACATTTAGAGCTTAGAGATATACACTCGACCCAATGAGACACTGTAGAACAGACTCAGTCTATACCACAGTACCTACATTTAGAACTTAGGGTTATACACTCCACCTAATGAGACACTGTAGAACAGACTCAGTCTATACCACAGTACCTACATTTAGAGCTTAGAGTTATACACTCCACCTAATGAGAAACTGTAGAACAGACTCAGTCTATACCACAGTGCCTACATTTAGATACACTTAATGAGTTATAACAGACTCAGTCTATACCACAGTGCCTACATTTAGAGCTTAGCGTTATACACTCGACCTAATGAGAAACTGTAGAACAGACTCAGTCTATACCACAGTACCTACATTTAGGGCTTAGAGTTATACACTCCACCTAATGAGAAACTGTAGAAAAGACTCAGTCTATACCACAGTGCCTACATTTAGAGCTTAGCGTTATACACTCGACCTAATGAGACACTGTAGAACAGACTCAGTCTATACCACAGTACCTACATTTAGAGCTTAGAGTTATACACTCCACCTAATGAGAAACTGTAGAACAGACTCAGTCTATACCCCAGTACCTACATTTAGAGCTTAGAGTTATACACTCGACCTAATGAGAACAGTAACTCACTCTAAAAGTAGGTTGTGATATAAACTCAGAGGTGTTCTGGTTGTGTAAGGCTAAATGAGGTTTGTACCAGCGTTCTGTAAAGGTTGTCCAGTAAAGGTAGCTCTGAAATAATTGTTTGTAGGCGGAGCCTAAGTATGCCCTCCTCCTCCAACTCCTCTCTCTCTCTCTCTTTCTCTCTTACTCTCACACTCTATCTCTCAGGCTAATGCACTTCGGTCTTAGGATTCCTTCCTCCACATTCCTGGCCATTCTTCACGCCCAAACATCACAGTGGCTGTCTCTTGACGTGACCGCTGCCCAGGTGGAGGCACTGAGCTCTCTCCAGTGTGCACCTGGATGTTCACGTTTCCTCCCAGTGTGCGCTCACTGTCACTGCACGGCTGTTCTGGTGGGCCACCGTTATCCTCCTTCACAGTTCTCCTGCAGGCTTCCACGGGCACCACTCTGAAATCAGTAAGAGGATAGTTGCTGAAATGGGATGTTAGTCATGTGACTGAACTGTAACTAACAGCTTGTAACTACTCCACCAGCACCAACAACAGCTGGGACTGGATTGGGCATGTACTGGACAAATTTCTGGATGTAGCCACATCAGTGTTCAGACACTCCTACATAATAGAATTGGTCAATTGGTTCAGATTAGGTGGAGGCCTTCCCTGGCACAGTTCTGAGGAGAATTCCCTGTAGACTGGGATTGTATCCACTGCTGGTAGACCCGTATGACCGTACGCTTCCATACACCTGCAGATTCAGCTACTTCCTTCACACTATGGTCTTTGGCCACGCCCACATGCAGTCAGCACTTTTAGCCAATCATTAACATCTGCTCTGGAGCGTTTCCCACACATGGAACGAGACATTCCCTGCACTGTAGCACCTCTTCCCAATCTATGGATCCCGTTACTCACACCCCGCAGGGATTTATAGCTACATCATCCTCGTGCAGCGCCATCTGCAGGAGCCTATATCATATATATATATATACACACACACACGTTATAAATACAGCATATCGTCGCTGTCCAAAGAAAAACAGGTATCTCCAAAATGGCAACTTTACAGGAGAGGCCAAAAATCATTTGAATGTAAGTCAATAGAACCAGATGTCTATATATATATATATATATATATATATATATATATATAGAATACACATATACATACACACACACACACATATATATATGTATATATATATATATATATATGTGTGTGTGTATGTATATGCATTACTTAAAAAATCTCATTCTGCTGTGGAGCCACAAGGGGGCAGTATCAAAGTCACATGCTGCCGACCCCTGTGCTAGGTGGTATCCCAGATTTGAAGCGGTTGGTATAGTATTCCAGGTGGTTGCTAGGTGGGGTTGCTATCCTAACCCACATGGTCAAAAGGGTGTTACTAATAGACTGGTTGGGTTGGATGCACAAACCCTCCATTGGCCTCCATTCATTCCTACGGGCTGTATTCAAGCACCCCGTTCCTGATCAGCCTGACGATTCTGGAGTGGGAATGGTTTTGGGAACGATCTCAGAAACTGTGGGACAAAAGTTAGCAGAGAAACGTCTGGCAGAAAAATAACTCTGAGGATCAGAAGAACAACAGTACCTTCTCTCGGGCCCACTCCATCCAGGCTGTTTAACAGGTCCTCTAAATCCGGAACGCTGAACTCGTCCCCCCTCGGGTCCCCTGTGGAAATGTATGAGCAGGGAAACTCCTGGTTGCAGTTAGTGGTCAGCTGGTTCCTATAGTGCTCCAAGCCCAGAGGAGAGGTTTCCAAATAAAATCGTCCAGGCTGCTGCACGCCAGGCGGTAGCTGCTGGCCACTGGGCCCGCTGTACGGAGCAGGCCCCAGGCCGCTGCCGTTCCCCTGGATGTGCTTCAGTCTATGACACATCTGCTCGGGGTTCCCTACACAGCTGTGTGACAACTGCTCCTGTGGATTCAGTGAAAATTCAGGCTGCAGGGTCATCGGCTGAAAAAGCTCAAGTGGTTCTACGCACGACTGGGACTGGTACCACTGAGGATCCTGCTGGTGTTCTAGCACAGGCTGTGGCTGCAAATAAGATTCCACAGGTATCTTTGGTTCTGAGGGCCCGAAGAACGGAAGGTGCTGTTCCTGAAACTGTGACGTGGAACAGCCCAGCGAAGGGAACGAAGATGGAGCTTGTGGAGGCGTCGGTGTCTGTGGAACACCGCAGAGGAGATGGTTCTCCTCCAGACCGGCCGGAACGTTGCTGGACAGCACACAGGCCGCGTTCTTCCTCAGAGACCCCTGCACATAGGACAGAACTTCATCCGTGAGGTCTTCGGCGTCACAGCGGCCATCAAACACTGTGTTTAGGAACAGTTCATCCCGTTGCAGGAGCCGCAGGTCGTCTGGGCTGATCCCCAAGCTGCCCATCAAGCTCAGCAGCTCGTAGCCACTCTCCTCACCTCCGCAGCTGAAGGCGGGGTCCTGTTTGAAGAGAGAGTTGTCAGAAAGTGAAAGTAGACTGTCCTGAAAGTTGCTGGAGAAGATCCCACCGAACTCCTCCTCCTCGTCAGGCTGCTGCGAACAGCCTTGCGCCTCTTTCTGGCCTGCGGAGCACACGTAGATAGACTTGTCTTGCTTCAGCATGGAGCCCAGGAGAGAGTTGGGGTCCAGTCCGCTGGAGGGGCTGGGTTGGAAACCGTCTGCTGGGGTGCCGGAGTCGGGGCCCGAGGATCCGCTCAGAGACTTGGGGAGGGTATAGTCGTACAGCACGGCCTCTCCTGTGGCACAACTGAAGGGGAGCATCAGGCTACGCTTCCTCAGGTTCTCCTCTCCCTCCTCCTCTCTGCAGGAGCGTGTTAGTTCAGGTTAGTTTATTTACTTTAGAAAATCTCAAAAGAATAAAACGGCTCAGAGTTAGCTGCTACCTAATCTCCATCCGCAGTAGCTGGTCAGATACACGTGTATGAGGCATAACATTATGACCACCTGCTTGAATCTACACTCGCTGTATCATATAAGACCCTCTGTAGCTCTACAGGTACAGACTGTAGTCGACCTGTTTGCTTTGTGGACCATGAAGACAAAACGAGAACCTACGAGAGAACTCTCTGTGAGGCGATGATGAATTCGGGGCGTCCATTCTTGTAGATGATTCTGGCGTTAGCCTGGACCCACACCCAGCCGCTGAGTTTGGTAAGCAGCCTAAATGCGGTCAGCCCGCTCTCGCCCGTCTTCATCACTGCAGAGGAGGAGAGTCACGGTTATCATCAAATAACAGTCAGTGCTTAATGTCTCCTACATACAGGGAGTGTGCAAACGTCTCTGTCCAGTCTGGGTGGAAGCACCGCACAGTACAGAACAAACTCCTGCACATTCCGGTTATTTACATTTAATTTACGTTTTATTTACTGTTTATTTACATTTTACTTATTTACTGTTCATTATAAATTATTTACTGTTTATTATTTATGTGCTGGTAATTTACCATTTATTTATTTACTGTTAATTTACAGTTTATTATAATTTATTGACTGTTTACTTCCTATTTATTCATTTACTGTTTATTTATTATTTACATGTTACTTATTTACTGTTCATTATAAATCATTTACTGTTTATTGTAATTTATTTACTGTTTATTTATTATTTATGTGCTGTTAATTTACCATTTATTGATTTACTGTTCATTTACCATTTATTTCATTTACAGTTTATTATAATTAAGTTTATTATAATTATTTAGTTCATTTACAATTTATTATAATTTATTGACTGTTTACTTACTATTTATTTATTTACGGTTAACTTACTGTTTATTATAATTTATTTACTGTTAATTTACAGTTTATTATAATTTATTGACTGTTTATTTATTATTTACCATTAATTTACAGTTTATTACAATTTATTTACTGTTTATTTATTATTTATTTAATGGTAATTTACTGTTTATTATAATTTATTGACTGTTTATTTATTATTTACCATTAGTTTACTGTTTATTATAATTTATTGACTGTTTATTTATTATTTACCATTAATTTACTGTTTATTATAATTTATTTACTGTTTATTATTTATGTGCTGTTTATTTACCATTTATAGACTAACTGTTTATTTACTATTTATTTATTTACTGTTTATTATAATTTATTTACTGTTTATTTACCATTTATTTATTTACTGTTCAGTTACAGTTTATTATAATTTATTTACTGTTTATTAATGATTTAATGTGCTGTTTATTTACCATTTATTTATTTACTGTTCTGTTTACTGTTTATTATAAACAAAAAGCAGTTATTGCTGTTTAACTGAACACAATGAGCTTCACTAGACCGCTGTAGTGGGAGAGCTTACTGCGAATGTGGTTCTCGGCGCAGTACAGCATGTCGGCTGCATGAATGAACTGGTACCCTGTGCCACGGTAGCACAGCTCCTCCTCTGTGTAGCCCAGCACGATCTTCCCTCTGCATGAAGAGAAACGGAGAGAATGCTGAGCCGCGAGTTCATGAGCTACACTAACCTCCCGCTATGATCTAAACACGAAGCGGATGAAAGTACTGAGAACCCCCAGGGCTGCACCCTGGTGACTGAGACCGGTCCGACCGTGGCACTCCTACTCACATGGCATCGCACCCAATTGGCGTGAAGTCCAGCTTGTGCTTGGTCTTGAAGAAGTAGTTCTTGGCACGGATCTCCAGAATGGAAGGTGGCTGGAGCGGACAGGCCAGAGCGAACAGGGCCAGCTGAGGAGGAAGGGGTTTTCCGTCCGCCGTCCTTCCGTTCTGTCCGTGCAGAAACTTCAAACGGCCCTGGAAGTTCATGGCCTGCAGACAAAGCCCATAAAGACAACGAATGAAGTTACACTGGGGTGAAGCGCACCGCTCTCCGGTTTAATGGGTCACACCTCTCGCTTCCCAATTGAAAAACTAAAGCTGAATCCAAGAGGACAGCATTCAAGATGGCCGCCATGTTGATCACATGGCCTAACAGGCTTCTTACCTTCCCACAGCTCTGGAAAGATGTAAGAGCCCACCTGTACCTGATCAGGTTCTCTAGCTGTACAGGTTCTGGGTTTGTGTTGGTTCTGTTTGATTCTCTACACTACTGGAACCATGTCTCCCAAACTCCAGATCAGATATTGTATTAGATCTGTGTATTTAGAAAATCACTAATGACCTCCAGAAGCCTGTTTTTAGAACCATGCTTGCTGTGCGTTTCACCCCAGCCACCGCTCGCCAGTCCCTCTGGAGGTCACTCGAGGTCATCTTACGGTGGGTAAGGGACATTGGAATGAGGTGGCGCTCATCACGGTCAGTAGAGAGGGGGTTTGGCCCTCTGCCAGTCTGTAGCTGTGTTGTCCTGAGTGTTTGCTGCTGGACCTTGTTCTTATGTACCAGACACTCACTGTATCTGCCAGTAAAGCTAGAACCCAACCTTCGGTTCCTCACTGAGAACCTGCTGTACATGTGGAGATGGTGATTGAAGAGGGACACTACGGTGTGCAAAAGTGCAAAACAAATTTACACTCAAGGAAATAAAATTACAAAAGTAAAACAAATTTACAAGACCTGAGACACTTCTACACGCTGTGAATTCTGATGGGAAGGAAGTGCTTGTTGCGGACCCTTCTCAATCAAAGTGTTGGCGGCGGTAGAGTGAGTGGAGGTAAGAGATGAACAGGCGTCTAGACCACTCAGAGCTGAAGAGGTTAATGAAGGTAAGGGGGCTGTAGCGCTAGCTGTGGTGGAGATCCAGCTAGGTAGCTTAAAATGTCTGAGAGCTTTCACAGCCCACGTGGTTTAGAGTCGCCTGTTCACCTCTTTCTTTCGTCTGCTCTTTTAAAAGGGCGGGTCTAACAAACAGGAAGTGCTTGTTGAGGAGCCTTGTCAATCAAAAAGTTTGGCAGGTCTAACACATGCCCTTCCCGTCTGAACAAAGAGCACCTGAACACTGAGCTAAAACAGCGTACAGTACAGACGTACTGTATATGCTTTGGGGCAGTAGTGGGCTGGAGGTTAGGGATCCAGCCTTGTGACCAGAGGGTCTCCAGCTAGATTCCCTGACCCGACAGTAACATCTGAAGTACCCTTGAGCCAGGCACCTATCCCCAAACAGTTCCAGAAACCCTAAAGCTTATTTGCGTGTGTTTCCATCTGTTTGAATGTTTGATCAGTACTGTCTTCCCTCTCCGTTTCTCTCTTTCCTCAAACTTACCTGAAAGCCAGACGAGTTATCCAGCAGACATCTTAACCTGCAGATGAAACTGCGCTCCAGGAACGCAGAGTTCTCTGGTGGTAACTGCTCAGGGTTGTAGTATGTCAGGGACAACTGTGAATCCTGGGTACCTGCTGAACACAAAGCACCATGGAATGTAGAATCTGGAGAAAGAGTAGAACATACAGCCAGGTACACCACCTTGTATCTACACTCTGTGTCCACTCTATTAGATCCGCTGACCATACAGGACACTCTGTAGGTGTACAGGTCCAGACTGTAGTCCATCTGTTTCTCTGTATACTGTATCACCCTGTTCTTCAATGGTCAGGACCCCCATAGGACCACCACAGAGCAGGTACTGTGTGGGTGGTGGATCATTCTCAGCACTGCAGTGACACTGACGTGGTGGTGGTGTGTTAGTGTGTGTGGTGCTGGTGTGAGTGGATCAGACACAGCAGTGCTGCCGGACACCTCAGTGTCCCTGCTGGACTCTTGTATACGTACCTTTCACCAGCTGAGTGGCGTCTGTGGGGTCTGAGGGTTTGAGAGCCCAGTGAAGCTGCCGGCGGAACTCTGCGCGGTCGTCTGTGTGTATGAGCTCGTACACGCTCTGATGGATGATATCAGACTGTGAAAGGCAAACACACAAAAAATGACCCACACGGTCATTCTGACACACTGTAATACGCTACAGGAAGTGTAGGGGGCGATGTCACCCACACAGTCATTCTGACAGACTGTAATACGCTACAGGAAGTGTAGGGGGCGATATGACCCACACGGTCGTTCTGACAGACTGTAATACACTACAGGCAGTTTAGGGGGCGATACGACCCACACGGTCATTCTGACACACTGTAATACACTACAGGCAGTTTAGGGGGCGATACGACCCACACGGTCATTCTGACAGACTGTAATACTCTACAGGAAGCGTAGGGGGCGATGTCACCCACACAGTCATTCTGACAGACTGTAATACGCTACAGGAAGTGTAGGGGGCGATGTCACCCACACAGTCATTCTGACAGACTGTAATACGCTACAGGAAGTGTAGGGGGCGATACGACCCACACGGTCATTCTGACAGACTGTAATACACTACAGGAAGTGTAGGGGGCGATACGACCCACACGGTCATTCTGACACGACTGTAGGAAGTGTAGGGGGCGATACGACCCACACGGTCATTCTGACAGACTGTAATACTCTACAGGAAGTGTAGGGGGCGATGTCACCCACACAGTCATTCTGACAGACTGTAATACGCTACAGGAAGTGTAGGGGGCGATACGACCCACACGGTCATTCTGACAGACTGTAATACGCTACAGGAAGTTGTCTGACACATGATTCTGACAGGACTGTAATACACTACAGGAAGTGTAGGGGGCGATACGAGGAACAGTGTACAGGAAGTGTAGGGGGCGATACGACCCACACGGTCATTCTGACACGACTGTAATACACTACAGGAAGTGTAGGGGGCGATAAGACCCACATGGTCATTCTGACAGACTGTACACTACAGTAGGGGGCGATACACACGGTCATTCTGGACAGACTGTAAGCTACAGTGTAGGGGGCGATACGACCCACACGGTCATTCTGACAGACTGTAATACACTACAGGCAGTGTAGGGGGCGATATGACCCACACGGTCATTCTGACAGACTGTAATACACTACAGGAAGTGTAGGGGGCGATACGACCCACGCGGTCATTCTGACAGACTGTAATACACTACAGGAAGTGTAGGGGGAGATATGACTCTATTGTTTGATTTAAAAAGGGTTTGACATATTACAGGAAGCAAACATCATTGCGGTAAAAGTGTGTTGTCAAGTTTTGGAAATACGACTGTGCAAATGTGTTTCCACTGGCTGTCAATCATAAACCCAATCCAAACAACATTAACAAAGTGTGTATCACCAGGTTCAACAGGACATCCAAACAAGTTACTGAAATTGGCATCTGTTTACAACCCTACTTCCGATTGCTGTAAGGAAATAGCGCTCCAATCTCGTTTGTAGGAAATGCCTGCAATTTCACACACAATAAATTAAACCACTTCTCGATAGTGGAGATAAGACCCCCAGAGTACATGAGGGCTGTGGTGGTTCTGGGTATCATCCTACTGAGGCTGTTCTTCAAGCCTAACAGTACTCTGCAAATACTGACACTACACTCGTAGTGTAGTCGCACTGACACTACTGCCTCTACCTCAACACTACTACCTCTCTCAACACTACTGCCTCTACCTCAACATTACTACCTCTACCGCAACTCTACTACCTCTACCACAACACTACTGCCTCTACCTCAACACTACTACCTCTACCCCAACACTACTGTCTCTATCTCAACACTACTACCTCTACCCCAACACTACTGTCTCTATCTCAACACTACTACCTCTACCGCAACACTACTACCTCTACCGCAACACTACTACCTCTACCCCAACACTACTACCTCTACCCCAACACTACTACCTCTACCTCAACACTACTACCTCTACCTCAACATTACTACCTCTACCGCAACTCTACTACCTCTACCACAACACTACTGCCTCTACCTCAACACTACTACCTCTCTCAACACTACTACCTCTACCCCAACACTACTGCCTCTACCTCAACACTACTACCTCTACCGCAACACTACTACCTCTACCCCAACACTACTACCTCTACCCCAACACTACTGCCTCTACCTCAACACTACTACCTCTACCCCAACACTACTGCCTCTACCTCAACACTACTACCTCTACCCCAACACTACTACCTCTACCCCAACACTACTACCTCTACCCCAACACTACTGCCTCTACCTCAACACTACTACCTCTACCTCAACACTACTACCTCTACCACAACACCTACACCCCACACTACTGCCTCACCTCAACAACTACTACCTCCTCTACCCCTACCCCAACACTACTGCCTCTACCTCAACACTACTACCTCTACCGCAACACTACTGCCTGTACCTCAACACTACTACCTCTACCGCAACACTGCAATCTCTACCGCAACACTACTGCTTCTACCTCAACACTACTACCTCTACACCAACACTACTGCCTCTACCCCAACACTACTGTCTCTACCTCAACACTACTACCTCTACCGCAACACTACTGCCTCTACCTCAACACTACTACCTCTTTCAACACTACTGCCTCTACCCCAACACTACTGCCTCTACCTCAACACTACTACCTCTCTTAACACTACTACCTCTACCCCAACACTACTACCTCTACCCCAACACTACTGCCTCTACCTCAACACTACTACCTCTACCCCAACACTACTACCTCTACCCCAACACTACTGCCTCTACCTCAACACTACTACCTCTACCCCAACACTACTGCCTCTACCTCAACACTACTACCTCTACCCCAACACTACTGCCTCTACCTCAACACTACTACCTCTACCCCAACACTACTGCATATACTGTTTGTAAATAATGTAGTAAACTGTATATTATTTGTAGTTTGTTTATTGTATATTGTGAAGATTCTATATTGTAAATGTCTGTATTTATTGTGTATACTGTGTATATGTGGAGTCATTGTATATACTGTGTATATGCGGATTCATTGTGTACACTGTGTATATGTGGAGTCATTGTATATACTGTGTATATGCGGATTCATTGTGTACACTGTGTATATGTGGAGCCATTGTGTGTATGTATTGGCCCATAAGCCTGATTCTGATTCTGTATGTACTGGTATCACACAGTTAGATAAACTCCTATCACCAGCTAACGGATATACTGGTCAGTGCTTCCGCTGGGCAGGAGATGGACACCATAATGGCAGTTACCACCAGCGTTATATATGACTGTATAGGCACAGCTTTGAGCTTCGAATGCATTTTGGAGACCAACCTGATGGAACCCCAGATAGTCCTGAACAGAGGAGGAGGCGTAGAAGACTGTACCACCAGCAGTGACCACCAACACAAACCCATTTAAGACCTAGAAGAAGAACGGAGGCCATGAAGCTTATAGCTCTGAACCATATAGACAAAACACCAGCAGAATTACAGTCATTATGTTTCTACATATTTTAATCGTCCTTTATCTTACGGATCAGCTTGCGGTATTCTAATGTTTATGGCACATTGTAAACACACTGCTTATTTGCATATTATATTACTAAACTTGAAAAGAAATAATATTTTAGTTAGCAAAATACGTGTCTTTAACGCCTGAACTGTGTTTTACACTTACAGACAGTTGGTTTTTATTTTCTGGCAGAGGTCCAGCTGTGAATCGCGATGATCATGTGTGCTGTGTTCGACTTGGAAGTAGCAAAATTGGCACTGAAGCTACATCACTTTTGATTTTTAAGCTACCAGTCAATATGAAATTTGGTTTTAACGTTCCTGAGATTAGCTCACTGGAGTCCCCTGTGACTGACCCGAGCCTAATACCGTGTAACACCACCACCAGCACCAACAACAGCTGGGACTGGATTGGGCATGGACTGGACAGGTATCTGGATGCAGCCGCATCAGTGTTCAGACACTCTTACTTTGAAGAACTGGTCAGCTAGTCCAGATTTGGTTGGTGCAGTTCCTGGCCCAATTCCGAGGAGAATTCCCTGTAGACTGGGATTTTATCCACTGCTGGTAGACCCGTATGACCGTACGCTTCCATACACCTGCAGATTCAGCTACTTCCTCACACTATGGTCTTTGGCCACGCCCACATGCAGTCCCTCCTTTTAGCCAATCATTAACATCTGCTCTGGAGCCAGTTTCCACACATGGCCGAGACATTCCCTGCACTGTAGCACCTCTTCCCAATCTATGGATCCTGTCACTCACACCCCACAGGGATTTATAGCCACATCGTCCTCGTACAGCGCCATCTGCAGGAGTCTGAAGGTACCACCCCCTTAAACACACACGGGGACTCATTTTTTGCTCGGTGAGCTTATTTAATTTTTTGTTGATTGCGTGAGCTGATATGACCTCATACGCTGAACACCATCCCAGCTTTCTGAGCAGGAATTCACATATAATGGGGCTTTTTCTTTCATTTTTTGGATATCGGAAATTCTGGGATACGAATTTTAGCTGAACGTAGCGTTAGCTAATTGGATTGTACAAAGTATATAAGTGAAGGAAACTCGGTTTCAGCTCTTCTGATTGGCTACTAATGTCAGCACTACGTTTAAAACATGGATACTATAGGGTTCTCTCCATGCATGACATCACTGTCCTTGTCCTATCTCTACTAATGAGGTTCTATCAACCACAACTAGCCACAGTGGAGTAATCAGCCCACCTGTAACAGCAGCTCCCCCTCCGGTAACTCTGGAATCTCGGCTTTAGCAGCGTTGTTTGCTGGTTGGCTGGATTTGTTGGCGTTTAGGACCGCTAAAGAGAAAAAACAGGGTCAAAATCAGGAATTCTACATCAGAGACACCAAGGACACTAACAGCAGGGACTGTGGCTGACCTGTAAGCATTTAGTCCTAACCGAGGGGGCGTGTCCCAAAAGCTACGCTGTCTTAACTACGCTAGTCATGTTCTGTCTGAGAACCCGACGTCGGGAGAGCGAGTGAGACAAATGAACATTCCGCAGAGAGAGCCGAGAAGCTGACCGGCGGCTCTGAGGCTGCAATTAGCAGCTTAGCTTCCGGATCAATACGCCATCAGTCCCTGGAGTCCCTGGAGGCGAACACACCGTGACGTTTCGGGCTGCGCTGGTCACGATCAGGAAACTCTAGCTGAGAATTAACGGGGATATTTTAATTCACCGGTCTGTTTACCGGAGCAGCTAATGAAGTGCAGGCCCGGTGAGTTCTGCGTCCGTGAGTGTTGTATTTATGGATGTGGTGGCTTTTTATGCAGACCGCTGCAGTTTGTTTACACAGGTAGAAATTAGAAATAGAAATCTACATTAGATTCTATATCAGATCTATTCAATTCAACGGATTCTATATAAGACCCATTTAATTTAATGGATTCTATCATAGATTTTATATTAGTTCTATTCAGTTCAATAGATTCTATATTAGATTCTGTATTAGAGCTATTCAGTTCAATAGATTCTAATGTACATTCTATATTAGATCTATTATTTCAATTTATTCTATTTTAATCTTAATTTATTGTAGATCTGATATTACTTCTACTACATTAAACTGATTCTGTTGTAGATTCTATATTAGATCTATTCAGTTCAAAGGATTCTATCG
The DNA here is from genome assembly GCA_024036415.1 of Prochilodus magdalenae. Classification (NCBI taxonomy): domain Eukaryota; kingdom Metazoa; phylum Chordata; class Actinopteri; order Characiformes; family Prochilodontidae; genus Prochilodus; species Prochilodus magdalenae. The sequence goes on along the minus strand of JAMWET010001251.1, from coordinate 89,078 downwards.
TAGGTTTTATATTAGTTCTATTCCATAAAATCGATTCTGTATTAGAGCTATTAAATTCTATAGAATGTATATTCAATTCTATATTAGAGCTATTCAATGCAATAGATTATATCGTACATTCTATATTAGATCTCTTATTTCACTTAATGCTATCGTAAATTTTATATTAGTTCTGTTCAATTCAGCGGATTCTATATTAGATTTTGTATTAGTCATATTCAGTTCAATGGATTCTATAGTAATTCTATATTAGGGCTATTCAGTTCAATGGATTCTATCATAGGTTTTATATTAGTTCTATTCCATTAAATGAATTCTGTATTAGATTCTATATTAGAGCTATTCAATTTAATAGATTCTATCGTACATTCTATATTAGATCTTTTATTTTACTCAGTTCTATCGTACATTTTATGTTAGTTCTAATAAATTCAACGGATTCTATATTAGATTCTGTATTAGTTATATTCAGTTCAATCGATTCTATCGTAAATTCTATATTAGAGCTATTCAGTTTAATAGATTCTATGGTACATTCTATAATAGACTTATTTCAAGTGATCATAAATTTTATATTAGTTCTTTTACATTAAATTGATTCTATTGTAGATCCTATATTAGTTCTATGTATATATATATTAAATTTCTATATTAGATGTTTTCATTTTAATGCACTTTATATTTGGTTCTGTATTAGATCTATTAAATTCAACTGATTCTATATTTAATTCTATATTAGCGCTATTCCATTCAATAGATTCTATCGTATATTCTATATTAGCTCTATTATTTCACTTGATTCTTAATGTAATAGAACGGATTTTATATTGTTATTATTAAATTAATTCTGTTGTAGATTCTATATTAGTTCTATTTAATTCAACGGATTCTATGTTAGCCTCTATATTACATCTATTCAATTTCTATACTAAATCTATTCATTTCAATACATTTTATATTTGATTCTGTATTAAATCTATTCAATTTAATTGATTCTATATTTGATTCTATCTTAGAGCTATTCCATTAAATGCATTCTATATTACATTCTATATTCGATCTAATAAATTCTATTGATTCTATATTAAATCTATCTAATTCAATGGCCTGTATAATGGTAGAGTGCACAAGTCTATCTAGCAGGCGTCCCCAGAGGAAGGTTCTGGTAGCGGTGGCTGTATAACCTGTAACCACATTAGACAGTATTAAAATAATCCCGTCATGTGTTTCTGAGATTCAGGGTCACGTTCTGTTTACTGGAGCAGCATGATGCAACGGAGGTTAAAAGGCACTTGTGTAGACGCCATGTTTACTTATGGTGCGGTTATGAAACCGCTAGGAAATCAAAGTTCAATATCCTCACAAGCCCTAACGCGCTTAGACGGGGCCGCGGTTCCAAATCAATCAGCAAAAACAACAAACACAGCTCAGTCGCTGGATCTGCTCACAGGACGTTCTCTCAGGCCCCAAAGCGCAGTTTGAATGCCTATTGTTTACAGAGAGAAAAGTGGCATGCCTCGGAAATCTGGCAACCCAATACTGTGTTTCCTCCACGACATGAAACAAAAACATCGCTCGCTCGCAGTAAAAGAAAAACAGGCCCGTACAGTCGCGTGCTGGTGTTTTGAGGGACCTTTGACTTTCCTTTGTGCATTTTAATGCACAGTTACTGCTTATTTACGGAGTTAAAACTCTCAGGGAAAACCACAACACAAACCATGGGCTTTCATGGCATGTAGAATAACGTATATTTAATTTCCTCTTCTTCCAATACATCATAAAATCAGTAAATCGATAGGATAATGGGTTTAATTTGTTAAATTTTAGGGTTTTTATCAGTAAATTTGACATTTATTAAATTTTTTAAAGATAATAACAAATTAGCATTAGCATTAAAGGTGGAGTTATGAGAGGTTCAAACGTTTTATACGTTAATGATGTGTTTAATGTTGATTCAGTTCAGACAGGCTGATGTAGACCATCCTCATTACTACAGAAACACCGCTGGAAGCGTTTTCTGAAAAGCACATTCAGACCATCAGACTATCCTCCCTGTAGTTTCATCACACAAGACTGAAATCGCTTCCTGTCCTCCGGCTTCCTGTGCAAATTCTCCCATTCCACCTTAAATGGAACATGGAATGGTTACATTCTGGCACCTGAGGTGCCACTTCACTTGACTTTTGACGGCGGCAGAGCAGGAGCTCATGAAGGAAGTCACGTTTCCATGGCATTCTCTGGAACACACTCTCAACCGATCCGGGTATGAATCCATCCTTGCAGATCACCTGCACCCACACAGTCTTCCCTGGGGCAGATGGGAACTTCCAGCAAGACCATCGGTACATCGTGGGGGGCGTCCATAGACCGAATACATTGATCGTGGTGGTCCCACAGATGCTCAGCTGGGTTGAACTTGGAAGTCTTGGTCATGCTCTTCCAACCATTGTGGGCCATTTCTAGCCGCGTCACATGTGTCATTGTCTTTCTGGAAGATCCCAGCCGCCCCAGGTAAGCCGATCGGCCTGTATGAGTGTATGCGATCTGCAAGGATGGTTTCATACCCAGATCTGAAGAGAGAGTGCCCACCGCATGGATGAGTGGGGCTCAGAGAATGCCACGAAAACATGACTTCCTTCGCGACATATGTGCTGCTGCTGCTTTGAAATGTAGGAAGTGGTCATAATAATGTGACTCGACTGTGTATGTGTACGTTATGTGCTCTAATAAGCTGAAAATTTTAATATTAACATCTCACGGATCATGTTTTATATCATCCACAGGTTCATACAGGGCATAGAGAGGAAAACGAAATAGCCTACTGTTTCCAGGTTTTCCGGAATTTCCCGTTATCACCATTCCATATAACACATGGAGGTTTAGATAGTCAGTAAAGCGTCTATATGTGCGTTCTAGACGATATGGAGTCCCCTGGTTCTCATCACCACCACTGCAAAGAACATCTGAACCACCTCACCCCAAACCCCTGAGCCCGGCTCTCAGTCACCCGGTTTAGGTGTGAATAAATTACGCAGAAATTTTAATGATGCTGTAAAGATTTGGGTGGAGTTCCCCTTTCCAGTTAAAGCCCAGACTGCTATATGTAGTTACACGGTGTTATATGAGCCCAAGCCTTTTAACTCTAGAGTAAACAGCCCCAACCAGAAGAGGAAATGTGCACTCGCAGAACATTTCGATGGTATCTCAGCAGGCTTCCCTGCTCTGTTCTCATGCAACTGGTTCACATGAAGGCCCTGGCAGCGGCCCTCGCGGTCGCCGGAACGGGTCAAAGTTTCTAGCAGCAGAACGGCGAGCTATCAAGCGGTTTCGTAACTCTCCTCCGTCGAGTCAAGAGTTCAACAAGTCTGTCCAGAGTTACTCACGCAAGCCCCCCGGGTCCGTCCCCCCGGGACCAGGCATAATAATCAGACACAGCCACAATGCTCAGCAGTTCTCAGGGCCCGCGGCGGAAACCCGGGCATGAATGGACGCTCCGGCCGGCCCTGTTGCTCGGCCCGCTCAGCAATAAACCCAGGCTGCATCTAAGGATCACCAAGTCGGGGCGTCCTGATCCAAACTTGAGGGTCTGGTATATTAAAGGGCCCATATGCTACATTTCTATAGTGCTATGTTTTGAAACTATAACCACCTTTTCCAGTACATCAAAAAAAACAACTATTTAAATTATCTTGCATAATTAATGACTAATAATGCTAATAATAAACAGTGGAGACATAACAGAGTCATTCAGAGTGGGTTTCCTAGATAAACGTACCGACTGTTCACAGTGGTGGTGAAGGTAACCAGACGTCCCCCTCTAAAAGCTCCCTCACAGGAAGTTCCTACATGAGGTGGTTCTGAATACGCTGCCTGATGTCTGAGACGCTGTTTATGATAGTGTGGAGAAGATCTCAGCCTTAAACTCCATTCATGGTGGAGGGATACATGCTGCAGGGCGCTGTGAGGCAGAAAGTAGTCCCCATAAAAACCTGCACCCAGAAGGAATCAGCTGACAGGACTGAAACTTGGTGGGTGGGTTTGACATCATGAGACATGCCAATGGTTTCACACTCAGCCGTGCTTGTGGCATAAGCAAGGATGGGCCTTATCTCTGTACCGGACTGACCCAACAGCCACGACTGCAGATATTCATGAGTCGACATGTACACAGGCCGTTACGACGACTGTACCTTAACACCACATCGCCGTCAAATTCCCCTGGGGTGGGAGACCTACACGACCAATAGAGAGAACCGACATATTGTCCAGGTAGGTCTCCCACCCACATGGTACCAGTGGCAAAATCTCAAAATGGCTCCACCCCAAGGAAATCTGACGGTGACGCGGTGTTACGGACAATCGTCATAACGGCCTGTGAGAGAGAGAACCGAGAGAGTCCGTCATGCACACAGTGACCCAACAGCCACCGTTCTGGACATCCAGTGAGCAGTGGTGTCCTCCATGAGTCATCCTGTTAGTGCAGCACCATCGGCAGACGGCTGCCCCACGCAGGACGACATGCACACAGACCGTTACCACGACTGTCCTTAACACCACGTCACCGTCACCAAAGACTGCAGTGGTGTCGTACCAGACTGTCATGGAGTGACTCAGAATGGCAGCGGGTCATCTTCAGTGACGAGTCCCGCTTTAGTCCATGGATCGGCCTGATTATCCGATACCCGATCCAGCTAATTTTGTTAATATCAGGTCTGATATCTGATTCTAATATCGGATCGGTGAACCCCTGTCTGAAATGGCTGGGTGCATGCTATCTAGCGATCAGTTGGAGGTTAGGGAACTGGCCTTGTGACGAGAAGGTCACCGCTTTGCACCATCGGCAGGAGCCTGAAGTCACTACCACCTTCACCATGCAAGGTGACTTTATCCTGGTTGCCCATTTGCATAGCTTCAGGGGTGCTGTACTGATCAGCCCTTTGCCGCTGTTGGTTCCCCCATCATTCGATCCCGAAGAGGCTCAAGAAGCCTGAAAATCTGAACCTCCCTACGTAGGGATCCATTTCCTGGTCGTGACCTGAAGACCCCCAGAAAATTAGGCTTCTTCGCAGAAAATCTCGGCCGCTGTGGCGTACGGCGGACTTCCGCTGACAGGGAGAGCGCAGGGCGGTGTGTTACTTTGTACTCGGCGCAGGATCTCACACGCCCCCGCGGCATCCTGTTATTTAAAGAGTTTCCCTGCTTCTCCGTTCAGCGAGACCCTGAGCTAAACGCCGCTGTGGAACCCAACACTGTAAAGACCTGACCAATGATGTGAAGCGCTGACGGACTACGTAGGAAACTGGACCGGAGACAAAAGACCACATGTCAAAGAGACACTATCAAAAACAGCCATACAGTGATTAACACTGCGCTGCACTCAACCCCGTTAAACTGGACCCACGCTGCCCTCTTTACAATGACACATCCAGCAGGTCAGTGGTCTACAGGCACTGACCCAATCCACAACACGTTCAGAACCGCATACTGTAGTCATCAGTCATGTGACGTAGGGAAGGACAGGCCTTATCGATGTATCTGACTGACTGGATACGGCCATCCTGTTGCGCATGCCTTCATTCCAGCAGGTGGAAGAGTTGGAAAGGGGGCTTATCGTGGGGCTCCGGGAGGCGAGAGGGTCTACCATAGCAGGGATACTACCATAGTACCAGTAGCACGCACCAGCGACATGAAGGATCGGGGAGAGTGGGAGCTCTCCCAGACCAACACAGTTACACACATCCACCTATGACATAACACCACTGCCCACCAGTGAGGTGCCAGCCCGTGTGGGGGATGGGGGTACGTCTCCCACTGCAATGTTTAACATCAGTACCCAACCTTGCTAATGCTCCATCAAATCCTCACAGCAATGTTCAACATCAGTACCTGACTTCGCTAATGCCCAATCAAATCCTCACAGTCATGTTCCAACATCAGTACCTAATCTCGCTAATGCTCTATCAAATTCTCACAGCAATGTTCAACATCAGTACCCAACCTCGCTAATGGTCTATCAAATTCTTACAGCAATGTTCCAACATCAGTACCCAACCTCGCTAATGGTCTATCAAATTCTTACAGCAATGTTCCAACATCAGTACCCAACCTTGCTAATGCTCTATCAAATTCTCACAGCAATGTTCCAACATCAGTATCCAACCTCGCGAATGCTCTATCAAATTCTCACAGCAATGTTTAACATCAGTACCCAACCTCGCTATTGCTCTATCAAATCCTCACAGCAATGTTCCAACATCGGTACCTGACCTCACTAATGCTCAATCAAATCCTCACAGCAATGTTCCACTATCAGTACCCAACCTCACTGATGCTCTATCAAATCCTCACAGCAATGTTTCAACATCAGTACCTGACTTCGCTAATGCTCAATCAAATCCTCACAGCCATGTTCCAACATCAGTACCTGACCTCACTAATGCTCCATCAAATCCTCACAGCAAAGATCCAACATCAGTACCCAACTTCACTAATGCTCTATCAAATCCTCACAGCAATGTTCCAACATCAGTACCCCAACCTCGCTAATGCTCTATCAAATTCTCACTGCAATGTTTAACATCAGTACCCAACCTTGCTAATGCTCCATCAAATCCTCACAGCCATGTTCCAACATCAGTACCCAACTTCACTAATGCTCAATCAAATCCTCACAGCAGTGTTCCACCATCAGTACCTGACCTCGCTAATGCTCAATCAAATCCTCACAGCCATGTTCCAGAGAGCATAAGGGGTTAGAGCATGGTGTACGTTACCACTGAAGTGTCCCTTGGCTCGCAGGTAGCCGACGCTCAGCCTCAGGACGGTCAGCTTGTCCAGTTTAGAGATGACCTCCTGGTGTAACGGGAGCAGACCGGCCAGTCGGTCCAGTTCTCCATTCAGCCGGTCCCGATGCCTCTTGGAGGGGTTGGATTTGGTGATTTCAGCTGAGGGCTCCTTCACGCTACAGGGGAAAGAGTGGACTCAGTAAAGACGGTGTGCATCTGATTATTACGGGCCACAACGATCCCTTCAGAACCTCAGCGGGTCAGGTGATGTGCTACTGGGGTCCGTTACAACGCAACTGACACACGTGGAAATTAAGGCGGTGAGCCTGCTGTAGTTACTCCTTAGGCTCATGCCGCAGCGTGAAACTTCCCATTCCACCTTAAATGGTGCAGCAGGAGCTTTTAACTTGGCCTTCAAATCTTACCTAACAATGGATACACATACAGGCAGTTCCACCTTAAATGGTGGAGTAGTTTCTCTAACCTTTGCCCCATTTAAGGTAGAACGGAGCAGTTTTAACTTAAACTTCCTATCTAACTTATCTAAAAATTGATACATCTAGTTGCAACGTGACTGATCTCTTCGGTGCCACCTTAAACGGTCCAGCAGGTACTATAACTGAGGCATCAGTTAAGGTGGGTCAGGAACATTGGAAAACGTGCTTAGTGTCTAACATATCCAACAATGGACATAGAGTTGCAACAAGCCTGAATGTTTCAGTTCCTCCTTAAATGGCACCACTTATCTGCGCGTGCTGCACCACTTAAGGTGGGAAAGGAAAGTTCCAGCATGCGCTTCGTATTTATCTAACACCGGATACACAGAGTTGAAACTAACTGAAACTTTTCTTTCCACCTTAAATGGTGCAGCAGGCGCTATAACTGCTGTACCATTTAAGGTGGAACGGGGAACATCTGAAATTAGCTTCCCTCCAAACTGCTCTAACAACGGATACGTCTCATTGTAACGAGACTGAAACTTTCCACTCCACCTTAAATGGTGCAGCAGGTTTTATAACTGCTGTACAATTTAAGGTGGACCGGAAAAGTTGGGACTTTAGCTTCGTGGCTAACTTTAACACCACAAACAAGTGACAGTTAGCCATGCAGGCTAACATGCAGACCAACATGCAGTTATTACGACGTTATAACACATCTATTCATGTGGTTAACAAAAAACTAAGCTATACCAGCTAGTTAGATAACAAACAACAGACCGGCTAACGTTAGCTAGCTAGCTAACCTGTCGAACTTACTCTGAGCTTCGATATAAAGGAGATAAATGAGTCAAATACGAGTTTAATCACCTTTTCTTGGAAGGTTTCCTCCGTTTGCGACTTGCATAGATGTTGTTGGAGCTCATGGTTTTGTCCGGACACTTTGTGGTAGCTGAAAACAAACTCTAGGTCGTCAGCTCCTCAGGTTAGCCTCCGAGAGAGCTAGCATAGACGGCTAACATCTAGAGCACAACAATAGCTGAAAGAACAACTAGCTAGCTGCTGGGACAGTCAGTCAGACAGCCTGCTTTCACCTGAAGCAGGTAGGCTTCTTCTTTATTCACATACACATCCATAACTTCGGCGGGTAACCGAGAGCTAACTGAGCTAACTGGCGGTCACAGCTACTGATAACCCTGAGCTCCCTGCTCCCACAGCGAGCACTGGCGTCCTGCCTGTTCCCAGCCGAGATCTCGAAACTATCTGTTTGGCTGAACGACTTCAAGTCATCGCAAACTCTCTGATCTTGGTCGCAGCGTGTACCCAGCCTCTCCACTCTCTCAGACTGATCTGTCAGAGCTCCACTCAGACTTTTACTCTAGCTGTCAACGCGGTAACGCCCCCCTGAGGACGCCCACCACCTTCCCGCCACTGAAACCAAACCCAGCGCCCCGTTACTGCTTCCCACTGTTCAGTGAACGGCTATGGCTGTTTCCTGACATACTAAAGCATTATTTTGAGGCACTAAGTCTTTATTTTGAGACACTACGTCATTATTTTGAGACATTAAGTCTTTATTTTGAGATACTAAGTCTTTATTTTGAGACACTAAGTCATTATTTTGAGACACTAAGTCATTATTTTGAGACATTAAGTCTTTATTTTGAGACACTAAGTCATTATTTTGAGACACTAAGTCATTATTTTGAGATACTAAGTCTTTATTTTGAGACACTAAGTCATTATTTTGAGACACTAAGTCATTATTTTGAGACATTAAGTCTTTATTTTGAGATACTAAGTCTTTATTTTGAGATACTAAGTCTTTATTTTGAGACACTAAGTCTTTATTTTGAGATACTAAGTCTTTATTTTGAGACATTAAGTCTTTATTTTGAGATACTAAGTCTTTATTTTGAGATACTAAGTCTTTATTTTGAGATACTAAGTCATTATTATGAGACACTTAGTCATTAATTTCAGATATTAAGTCATTATTTTGAGATATTAAGTCTTTATTTTGAGGCACTAAGTCATTGAATTTCCCTCTGGGATCAATAAAGTATCTATCTATCTATCTTATTTTGAGACACTAAGTCTTTATTCTGAGATACTAAGTCTTTATTTTGAGACATTAAGTCTTTATTTTGAGATACTAAGTCTTTATTTTGAGACATTAAGTCTTTATTCTGAGATACTAAGTCTTATTTCTGAGATACTAAGTCTTTATTTTGAGACATTAAGTCTTTATTCTGAGATACTAAGTCTTATTTCTGAGATACTAAGTCTTTATTTTGAGATACTAATTCTTTATTTTGAGACACTAAGTCTTTATTTTGAGATACTAAGTCATTATTTTGAGACACTAAGTCATTATTTTGAGATACTAAGTCATTATTCTGAGATACTAAGTCATTATTTTGAGATACTAAGTCATTATTTTGAGATACTAAGTCATTATTTTGAGATACTAAGTCATTATTTTGAGATACTAAGTCATTATTTTGAGATACTAAGTCATTATTTTGAGATACTAAGTCATTATTCTGAGATACTAAGTCATTATTCTGAGACATTAAGTCTTTATTCTGAGATACTAAGTCTTTATTTTAAAACACTAAGTCATTATTTTGAAATACTAAGTAATCAGTTTTAAGACACTATCATTATTTTGAGACACATTATTATGATGTAAGATACTAAGTTACTGTTTTGAGATACTAAGTCAATATTCTGAGATACTAAGTCAATATTTTGAATTATTAAGTCATGGTTTTGAGCTGTTATGTCATTGTTTTCTAATGTTAAGTCATTATTTGATTATTTTGAGATACTAAGTCCTTATTTATTATTTGGAGAAATTAAGTCATTATTTTAAGATATGAAGTAATTATGTTAAGATACTAAGTCATTATTTTGAGACTGTATGTTTACATACAGCTTGGAGCAACTGCTCCTTTGTCTCGATGGTCCCCAAATTCCCATAGACACACTCCAAAATCTTGGAAAGTCTTCCAAGAAGCATGGAGGCTGTTATGGTTGTGGGAGGCAACTCCTTATGAATGGCCCTGGTTCTGAAATGGGATGTCCAATAAGCTCATACAGATGTGATGGTGTCTTGGTTGGTCAGCTACATCAGGAGTAAACTGAAACTTGTGGTCATTCCTGTGTACACTGCAGCCAGAGTTGATCAATGCCTTTCCTTTGACGCCACCTGGTGTTCAATGTGAAGAACTGCACCCTGCATGCTCTAAGAAAGTCTTTGTACATGTACTGCTTTTTTGTGACATTACAAAAATATGGCTAAATTAAAAATGGGCATTTTCATTGCAGCTTTGGCCCTTTAAAGTGAATTTGCAGTATGGGCTCTGTTCAGACACAAGGAAGCACACTTTCCTTTCTGTTTGCTCTGGCTACATGATTGCCAGATCAGGCAAAATCAAGAAACATAGATTAATGCTCCCCATCAGCAGCATTAATGGCATTTCTAAATAGCTGTAGAACAACATTTGAATCATGTGAGTGCCAGCTGACTAAAATTAAAGGCCAATTCCACTAAAATAAAAAAAAATCCTTGCCTTTACAGTGGTGGTGGTGGGAACCAGGGGTCTCCATGTCTACAACATACATATAGACATTTAATTCACTATCTACCAGTGAACCTGCACACATCTCCTGAGTTTATGTGGAATGCTGATGAAAACCTGGACATAACACATTTTCTTTGGGGCCTATTTTCTGTCTCACCCTGCAGTATGTATCCCTCCACCAGGAATAGATTATAAGGCCAAACCTATCATAAACAGTGTCTCAGACATCAGGCAGCGCATTCAAAGCCACCTCACGTATAACTTATGTAGGGGAGCTTTTCAGATGACTGGACGTCTGGTTCCATTCACCGCCATTGTTAACAGTTCTGTTTTGGTAAGTTTCTCTAGGAAACGGCGCGTTTCACACCAAACCGTTTTGAATGGCTCTATATCTGAGCTAATTAATTATGGATAGGTTTTGGGAAACATTTTGCGAATGACCCTTTAAAGCAGGGTAGCAGTCAAGTGACTATTAAAGTGAATGGCCACTTTTTTTATATTAACCTGTAATATAGTATAAGCTATTTGTAATAATAATAATAACAATAATAATAATAATAATAATAATAATAATAATAATAATAATAATAATAGCTCCCTACATGTCTCCAGAACACATTTATTAAAACAAGAACTTTGAAAATTCGGTGAAATTCCCCTTTGAAGTGCACTTAAGGTTTTTGTCCCACATAGTGAATGCCTCCACATATCTGCCTCACTAACGCGTCAGTCACGAACCAATCAGCGCCTTCGTTGCTGCCCGCTCTAGCCAATCGCGTCCCGCGTCCTTGCAGCGTCACAGTGGCGGTAATGTTATGGAGTTCTCATTCCCTTCAGTCCCGTAGCGGCTAGCCGAAGGAAATGTGAGGCCTGCCGGAACATTTAAGCGTTTACTCGGCCCCAAAGAGTCGCCGTTCAAGAGGTGGACGAACCAAGGTGTTCCTTTTCCTGCATGAGAGCCGGTTAGAGAGCGCTGGAAGATGGTGGTCCTCAAAATCCGGGACCAGGTGAGTGATGCGAGGAGGGGGGCTAAGCTAGCCGTGTAGCGCTAACGAGCTAGCGGATAAACTGAGGGAGAATCCGGGTCAGCCGTTTGGTCTTTTCTGCGGTTTAGCTGTCGGATGTGGTGTCCGAACCGGGACCAATTGGGCCAGGCTGGTTATTCGGCGGGTTAGGGAAGTTTATAGAGAGGTATGAAATCTCGAATCACGAGGTTGAAGTTTTCTCGCCTCCATCTTTCCCGGTCCACCTTAAATGGTGCGGCAGTTACATTCTGGCGCTTGAGGCGCCAGAATGTAACTGCCGCGCCATTTAAGGTGGAACGGGGAGTTCGAGCACGAAGCTGTTAGCCTAGCTCGCTCATGTGGCTTCATTGCACTTAACGTGAGTTGTTGTGGCGCAGGCCACATTAAAGAGGGGATGGTTAGGCAAAGTGGCCTCCGAGCTGTCAAAACAGTCTTGACAGGTGTGTTTGGATGTTAAACAATCTTTCTCCACTCATTAAATAGGATATAATATTATTTTGGCTGCTTTAAATACTTAATCATCAACTTTATTCAGAGGTAAATTTATGATCAGTATTTACTGAGCTACACGTCTGTCTCTCAGTATGAACCCCGACGAGCTAATTCAACCTGCCAGACGTCTCGGTATGGAGCTGTAGAGGTTCCTAATGGTGTCCTGTGATAATCCATCCCATGCAGCTTGAACATCCTCACACAGTTCCTGCAGATGGTGCGGTAGGGGTGGAGGTGGAGTGACCCCACCAGGCCTTCTGGTCGTGTGACCACAAACTGTTCATCTCGGTGCTGACCACGGTGCCTCCACACACGGATTCGTTGGGCGTCTCCACCAAGACTAAAGCGGGACTCGTCACTGAAGATGACCCGCTGCCATTCTGAGTCGCTCCATGACAGTCTGGTACGACACCACTGCAGTGTTTGGTGACGGTGACGTGGTGTTAAGGACAGTCGTGGTAACGGTCTGTGTGCATGTAGTCCTGCGTGGTGCAGCCGTCTGCCAATGGTGCTGCACTAACAGGACGACTTGTGGAGGACACCACCACTGCTCGCTGGAGTTGTGGCTTTGGGGTCACTGTGTGCAGGACTCGCTCGCTCTCCGTGGTTCGTCTGGGTATCCCACCCCCTTGGTGCCGGTGCCCAAATCTCAAACCGCACTGCGCTTTTCCACCCCCAGGAAAACTGGTAGGCGGTAAGCCAAAGTCGAACCACCAGAGTCATCAAACTGAGATTGGATGGTGCACCAGAAAAGCAGGTGTCTCTGGTTGACAGGAAATCATACACGTTGCACACGAGATGGTTCTCCAAGGGCTCTTTAGGAAGGGCAGTGGTTCTGTGTAGAACCATTAGTGCTATATAGAAGCAGTACCTGGTGAAAGGGCTCTTCTGGTTGATGGAGAACGTGCTGTAGTTGTTTCTGTATAGCACCTGAGAGGGTTCTCCTGTTGTGACTGTAGTAGAGCCTTTATTGTTACTTTATAGGAATATTGTTAGAAACCAGTTTACTCATGGAACTCATGGTTCTATCTAGAACCAAAAGCCATCGCAGGGTACAGATACTCTGATCTTTACACTGCGGTTCTGATGCTGTCTGACTGATGGGCTTGCCAGATGCTCAGACCAGCTTCGCCCTCCGCTGTGTGTACGTACGTGTATACAGCGGAGGAGAGTCTCCTTGGTAGTGGCGTGGTCTGTCTCTCTGTCTGTCTCTCTGTCTCTCTCTCTCTCTCTCTCTCTCTCTCTCTCTCTCTCTCTGTCTCTGTCTGTGTCTCTCTCTCTGTCTCTGTCTGTGTCTCTCTCTCTGTCTCTGTCTGTGTCTCTCTCTCTGTCTCTGTCTGTGTCTCTCTCTCTGTCTCTGTCTGTGTCTCTCTCTCTGTCTGTCTTTCTGTCTATGTCTCTCTCTCTCTCTGTCTCTCTCTCTGTCTATGTCTCTCTGTCTCTCTCTCTCTCTGTCTCTCTCTCTGTCTATGTCTCTCTCTCTCTCTGTCTCTCTCTCTGTCTATGTCTCTCTCTCTCTCTGTGTCTCTCTCTCTGTCTCTCTGTGTCTCTCTCTCTCTCTCACTGTATGTCTCTCTGTCTGTCTCTCTCTCTCTCTCTCTCTCTCTCTCTCTCTCTCTCTCTCTCTCTCTGGAGATAAAGGATGAAGGGAGCGTTTGAAAAGCCCTTAAAGCTCTGGTTCATTCATGCTGAGGCCGTGCGGCGCTTTGTTTCGCTGGCCTGTGCTAATGGAGTCTTTTCAGACCGGGAGCTCTTCAGGTACGAGTGTTCAGCGTCTCAGCCTGATGTGGAGACCTGGGCCTGTTGTGTGGTCCATACAGTGTAATTCAGTAGTGGGCCGGTTTACTGGTTACTAGGGATACAGGTAGACACACACATACATACACACGTACACATGGCCATACATATATAACAGGTGTGTTGGGAAGGAAGATAAAGGTGACCAGGATCAATAACTGGTGATAAGTTTAGACTGATATGATCAATATTTATTGAGCTACACATACAGAAGTCTGTCTCTCAGTATGGCGTCGGGCCGCTGTGTTTGCTAACCCAACACGCCAGACGTCTCGGTATGGAGCTGTAGAGGTTCCTAATGGAGTCCTGTGATAATCCATCCCATGCAGCTTGAACATCCTCACACAGTTCCTGCAGATGGTGCGGTAGGGGTGGAGGTGGAGGGACACCAGGTCTTCTGGACGTGTGACCACAAACCGTTCTTGTCGGTGCTGACCACGGTGCCTCCACACACGGATTCGTTGGGCGTCTCCACCAAGACTAAAGCGGGACTCGTCACTGAAGATGACCCGCTGCCGTTCTGAGTCAGGACGGCAAGGAGGGACGGAGGGCGGTCCTAGAGAGAGGAAGTTCTAACTTGGACATACGGATGACCTCTCTAAAGCTTTGGCTGCCGATGGGTGCTTTCTGTAGGCGAGTGTGTTTGGTGTTAGCGAAGTGTGGTGGGTGTGAGCCGCGTGGGCCTCAAGGCCAGGGGCCGGGGTTACGGTTTAATCACCGGAGCCCAGAGTTATCAGCGTCCTCAGCCGCTCTCCCTTCGTAAGCGCCTGCTGAGACGTTTCACAACACTTAAGAATGTGTGACTGAACTCTTCCTGTTACTCACAGCCTGCGTGTTCGCCATTCACAGAGTTCCAGAAAGAACTACAATGACCCGAGGGCTCTCTCTGCGATAGTTAGGCATGTGTGTATCCGAGGAATGTGGCGGTCTTGTGGTAACGGTGGGAATACCTGACTAGGGCCGGATATTAGCGATGGATCTTGTGCTCCAGTGGGTTTAGTTGAACAGCGCTGTGTTGGCTTTTCACGTCTCCTGGTCTCAAATAAAGCATGGAGTTAGTTTCCCATCGGGTTGTCTGTTCTTTTTCCCAGTTTTCCATGTGGGGGGAGGAGGGCCTCGGGAAGATCACAGTCAAACTGCATGAACCTGGTCAAAGCGATCAGCAGTGTTTTCAGAATTCCGGTGAAGCGCTAGTTCGCCAGGTGGGGCGGGGCAATGTGGACCGTAAATCATATCCCGGTATGTGCAGGTGGAATGGTGGTGCACGATGGACTGTATTGCCAAAAGTATTCACTCCCCCGTCCGAGTCACGGAATTCAGGAATTCCAATCTCTTCCGTGGCCACAGGTGTGTTAAACCGAGCACCTACCTGTACATTTAGCTGGCGCTCTTATCCAGAGCGGCTCACAGGGTCATTCGTATTACAGGTGGGCCAGTGCCGTGTTGGGAGTCCTGCCCAAGGACTCTTATAGGTGTAGCTCAGCATTTGGTACCTAGGCTGGGATTCGAACCCCCCTCTCCCACATGGGGTGGACCCTGGTGGATAGTGGTGTCAACCGCTGAGCCACACCAACCACAATCCTCACAGCAATGTTCAGCATCAGTACCTGACCCTGCTAATGATCAAGCAAATCCTCACAGCAATGTTCAGCATTATTACCAGACCTCACTAATGATCAATCAAATCCTCACAGCAATGTTCAGCATCAGTTCCTGACCTTACTAATGCTTAATCAAATCCTCACAGCAATGTTCAGCATCAGTACCTGACCTTATTAACGCTCAATCAAATCCTCACAGCAGTGTTCAGCATCAGTACCTGACCCCACTAATGCGCCGTCAAATCCTCACAGCAATGTTCAGCATCAGTACCTGACCTTACTAATGCTTAATCAAATCCTCACAGCAGTGTTCAGCATCAGTACCTGACCTCACTAACGCTCTGCGGAGCGTGGAACGCAGTGGTGTACAGCGCCGCCGCTGATCTAGAGCATTAGTACTCTGGAGTGACCCAACCACGCTTCTCAATGGCAAATCCTCACGAGTCTGGGTTTGGCGGTTGCCGGGATCAGTACGTGCTGGCCTCACCTCCATGACTGGGAATTAATTCTTCACAACTCTACCCTGGAATTCCCAGTCTCTAAGTCTGAGACTAGACTTAATCTGGGTCAGGAAATCCTCCCCGAAGTTCCCTGAGTAGCCGGGTTTTCCTACAGGGAGCTTCGCTGTACCTGAAGCGTGTGCACTAACGCTCCGGCGGAGCGTGGAACGCAGTGGTGACTCAGGAGCGTGGCGCTACTGGAGCTCTAGTCAGCAGCTGTGAGGATTTGTAGAGCTCGTGGAGTGAACATTGCACGCTTCTCCGTCATTAGCAGGCCTGATGGACGAGTTGTGGGATTTGGCGGTTGCCGGTCAGAGAGATGCTGAACGTGCTGTGAGGATTTTCCTCCACAGACTGGGATTAATTCTGGAGTTTTGTTTGGCATTAGTACAGATACTGAATTCCCATTCTCTCTGAGACTTACTTAAGGGTCTAGGGTCAGGAAATCCTGAACATTGCTGAAGTTCCCTAGAGCAGCCGGGGGGTCAGGTACAGGCTGAGCTTCGCAGTGTAATAGAGGTGAAGTCGTGTGCATTGCTGAACATTGCTGGAGGATTTGGTTGAGGGTGTGTGTAGAGTCAGGTACTGATGCTGACGTTGCTGTGAGGATTTGATTGAGCGTGGCGCAGGTACTGATGCTGAACATTGTTGTGAGGATTTGATTGAACATTAGTAAGGTCAGGTACTGATGCTGAACATTGCTTTGAGGATTTGATTGAGCATCAGGTACCGATGCTGAACATTGCTGTGAGGATTTGATTGAGCGTTAGTAAGGTCAGGTACTGCTACTGAGCATTGCTGTGAGGATTTGATTGAGCGTTAGTAAGGTCGAGTACTGATGCTGAACATTGCTGTGAGGATTTGATTGAGCGTTACTGAGGTCAGGTGCTGATGTTAAACATTGCCGTGAGGATTTGTTTGAGCATCAGGTACTGATGCTGAACATTGCTGTGAGGATTTGATTAAGGGTTAGTAAGGTCAGGTACTGATGCTGAACATTGCTGTGAGGATTTGATTGAGCATTAGTGAGGCCAGGTACTGATGCTGAACATTGCTGTGAGGATTTGATTGAGCATTCGTGGGGTCAGGTACTGATGCTGAACACTGCTGTCAGGATTTGACTGAGCACTAGTAAGGTCGGGTCCTGTTGTTGAACATTGCTGTGAGGATTTGACTAAGCCAGATACTGAAGAATGTCTTTGTGAATGAACCTCAGGTTGCAGGTTGGTTCCGGATGCCCTGTC
This sequence comes from Prochilodus magdalenae, assembly GCA_024036415.1. NCBI lineage: Eukaryota > Metazoa > Chordata > Actinopteri > Characiformes > Prochilodontidae > Prochilodus > Prochilodus magdalenae. The sequence goes on along the minus strand of JAMWET010001251.1, from coordinate 71,607 downwards.
CATGTTGTTCTAACCGCAATGGCGGCGTGTTCTGGTTTACCGGTTCGACCGGTATTACTGTAAGGAATGTGAGGAGCTGGTGATGATTGGCTCCTCGCTGGACGCACACTCGGGTGGTGCTATTTAGGGCACCTGGCTGGATGTTTTGAGGAAACAGAGCACCACCTGGTTCCTTGATGAGCAAGAAGTGCAGGTTGCTGACAGGAGCGGCTTATTTTTGTTTCCTTCACTATCGGTTCATCTAGTATCGCTGTCTGTCGGTGTTGACTGTACACGTGGAGTCCTTTCCCCCCGGAGGGCGTGTAGGTAAAACTCAAGGCCACACCACGCCCCTCTGTGTGTGTTTCCAAGCGCTGATGATGCCCCACACCGTGTAAATACACTCAGCAGGTTTATCCTCATCGCTGGAGGACTGGAGATGTAGACCAGTAGTAGAACCTTGTAGACCAAGATCTTCTGCTGGGGTAGGTGACTCTTCAGAAGTCCGCTTGTGGGCTGCAGAGAGCAAGATGAAGGGTTCCTCCACTGTACGTAATTCACACGAGGGGCATCAGAAACACAAACTCACTGAAGGGCAGCAGGTGGGCACATCAGTCAGGGAGGTTTAAAGGTGATGAGTGGCACCAGAGCACATAAGGAGCTGAGTTGATTTCTGCTAGGGCTCTGCCAGAGCCCCTGTGGCCGCGCTGCGAGTGGCGCCCGAGCCCCCTGTGGCCGCGCTGCAGTGGCGCCCGATCCCCCTGTGGCCGCGTTGCAGTGGCGCCCGAGCCCCCTGTGGCCGCGCTGCAGTGGCGCCCGAGCCCCCAGTGCCCGCATTGCAGTGGCGCCCGAGCCCCCTGTGGCCGCGCTGCCAGTGGCGCCCGAGCCCCCTGTGGCCCCGCCGCTGTAACCACCCATGCTAGATTGACTAATAGAGATCGCTAGCCGTGCCCCCCAGACACTGTGCGGCTTATCAGTAGCAGTATGATGGCGTTCCGAGCCCCCTGCGGCCGCGCTGCAACGGCGCCCGGGCCCCCTGTCCCGCTCTGCAGTGGCGCCCGAGCCTCCTGTGGCCGCGCTTCAATGTTGACCCCGAGCCCCCTGTGGCCGCGCTGCAGTGGCGCCCGAGCCCCCTGTGGTGCCGGCTGCAGTGGCGCCCGAGCCCCCTGTGGTGGCGCTGCAGTGGCGCCAGGGGAGTTGATTTCCAGTGGCCGCGCCTGCAGTGGCGCCCGAGCCCCCTGTGGCCGCGCCTGCAGTGGCGCCCGAGCCCCCCCCACCGGCCGCGCTGCAGTGGCGCCCGAGCCCCCCCCCGTGGCCGCGCTGCAGTGGAGCCCGAGCCCCCTGTGGCCGCGCTGCAGTGGAGCCCGAGCCCCCTGTGGCCGCGCTGCAGTGGAGCCCGAGCCCCCAGTGGCCGCGCTGCAGTGGAGCCCGAGCCCCCTGTGGCCGCGCTGCAGTGGCGCCCGAGCCCCCTGTGGCCGCGCTGCAGAGGCGCCCGAGCCCCCTGTGGCCGCGCTGCAGTGGCGCCCGAGCCCCCTGTGGCCGCGCTGCAGTGGCGCCCGAGCCCCCTGTGGCCGCGCTGCAGTGGCGCCCGAGCCCCCTGTGGCCGCGCTGCAGTGGCGCCCGAGCCCCCTGTGGCCGCGCTGCGAGTGGCGCCCGAGCCACCTGTGGCCGCGCTGCGAGTGGCGCCCGAGCCCCCTGTGGGTTGGCGCTGCCAGTGGCGGCCGAGCCCCCTGTGGGTGATGGATGAAGCGCTGCGAGTGGCGCCCGAGCCCCCTGTGGCCGCGCTGCAGTGGCGCCCGTTCCCCCTGTGGCCGCGCTGCAGTGGCGCCCGAGCCCCCTGTGGCCGCGCTGCGAGTGGCGCCCGAGCCACCTGTGGCCGCGCTGCGAGTGGCGCCCGAGCCCCCTGTGGCCGCGCTGCCAGTGGCGGCCGAGCCCCCTGTGGCCGCGCTGCCAGTGGCGGCCGAGCCCCCTGTGGCCGCGCTGCAGAGGCGCCCGAGCCCCCTGTGGCCCCGCCGCTGTAACCACCCACGCTAGATCGACTAATAGAGATCGCTAGCCGTGCCCCCCAGACACTGTGCGGCTTATCAGTAGCAGTATGATGGTAGTTCTGGTATACCCTGTACAGCGTGCCGCTCTGCTAACGTGGTGGGTTTCTCTCCTTCTCTCCTTCTCTTTCAGCCTCCTCTGCTAAAAGCGATCTTCAATGTTGACCCTGACGAGGTGCGGTCCCTTATATTCAAGAAGGAGGACGTGAATGTGCAGGTAAGGTTTCGGTTGTTGGTTTGGTGGCTGGATGGAGTGTGACTTCAGGGGAGTTGATTTCCAGTTGACCATTTGTAACATGTCTGGCAGGTCCCGCCTCCTTGGTTACCTCAGGTACTTAGCTTTCAGCTCAGGTGAGCTGGTAGCACCGGTGAAGTTCTGTCATGGATAAAGGAATGAACAGATAAAAGAGCAGTGTTGGTGGATAAAGGAATGAAGGAACTGTGTTGTGATGGACGAAGAGATGAAGGGACTGTGTTGTGATGGATGAAGGGATGAAGGAACAGTGTTGGTGGTGGATGAAGGAATGATGGTTCAGTGTTGGTGATGGATGAAGGAACAGTTTTGGTGATGGATGATGGGATGAAGGAACAGTGTTGGTGATGGATGAAGGAACAGTGTTGGTGATGGATGAAGGGATGAAGGAACAGTGTTGGTGATGGATGAAGGAACAGTGTTGATGAAGGGATGAAGGTTCAGTGTTGGTGATGCATGAAGGGATGAAGGAACAGCGTTGGTGATGGATGAAGGAATGAAGGAACAGCGTTGGTGATGGATGAAGGAACAGTGTTGATGAAGGGATGAAGGTTCAGTGTTGGTGATGGATGATAGGATGAAGAAACAGTGTTGGTGATGGATGAAGGGATGAAGGTTCGGCGTTGGTGATGGATGAAGGGATGAAGGAACAGCGTTGGTGGTGGATGAAGGAATGAAGGAACAGCGTTGGTGGTGGATGAAGGAATGAAGGAACAGCGTTGGTGATGGATGAAGGTTCAATGTTGATGGATGAAGGGATGAAGGTTCAGTGTTGGTGAGGGATGAAGGTTCAGTGTTGGTGAGGGATGAAGGTTCAGTGTTGGTGAGGGATGAAGGTTCAGTGTTGGTGAGGGATGAAGGAACAGTGTTGGTGATGGATGAAGGGATGAAGGAACAGTGTTGGTGATGGATGAAGGGATGATGGTTCAGTGTTGGTGAGGGATGAAGGAACAGTGTTGGTGATGGGTGTAAGGATGAAGGAACAGTGTTGGTGATGGGTGAAGGGATGAAGGAACAGTGTTGGTGATGGATGAAGGGATGAAGGAACAGTGTTGGTGATGGGTGAAGGGATGAAGGAACAGTGTTGGTGATGGATGAAGGGATGAAGGAACAGTGTTGGTGATGGATGAAGGTTCAGTGTTGGTGGTGGATGAAGGGATGATGGTTCCGTGTTGGTGATGGGTGAGGGATGAAGGAACAGTGTTGGTGATGGATGAAGGGATGAAGGAACAGTGTTGGTGATGGGTGAAGGAACAGTGTTGGTGATGGATGAAGGTTCAGTGTTGGTGATGGATGAAGGAACAGTGTTGGTGATGGATGAAGGGATGATGGTTCAGTGTTGGTGAGGGATGAAGAAACAGTGTTGGTGAGGGGTGTAGGGATGAAGGAACAGTGTTGGTGATGGGTGTAGGGATGAAGGAACAGTGTTGGTGATGGATGAAGGGATGAAGGAACAGTGTTGGTGATGGGTGAAGGAACAGTGTTGGTGATGGATGAAGGTTCAGTGTTGGTGATGGATGAAGGAACAGTGTTGGTGATGGATGAAGGGATGATGGTTCAGTGTTGGTGATGGATGAAGGGATGATGGTTCAGTGTTGGTGATGGATGAAGGAACAGTTTTGGTGATGGATGAAGGGATGACGGTTCCGTGTTGGTGCTGGTGCACCTCAGAAAAAACGTTAGGCGCACCAGTGCAACCAGTTCAAAAAGTTAGCCTAGAGCCCTGTGGATGAAGGTTCCGTGTTGGTGACGGATGAAGGTTCAGTGTTGGTGAGGGATGAAGGTTCAGTGTTGGTGAGGGATGAAGGAACAGTGTTGGTGATGGAGCCCTCAGAAGTGATGAAGGAAAGCACAGTGTTGGTGAGAGATGAAGGGATGATGGTTCAGTGTTGGTGATTCAGTGATTCAAGGAACAGTGTTCCCCTGCCGTAAGCCTGCACGGAACGCTGCTGAGGGTGAGGATGAAGGAACATTGTTGTTGACTGGATGAAGGGATGAAGGAACAGTGTTGGTGATGGGTAGCCTAGGGATGAAGGAAACAGTGTTGGTGATGCGGATGAAGGGATGAAGCGAACAGTGTTGGTGATGGATGAAGGGTTATGAAGGAACAGTGTTGGTGATGGGTGAGGGAGGCTGATGGAACAGTGTTGGCGTGGTTATGGATGCCCTGGTCCGGAGACGGCATCAATAACTAGCCACGTGTCGACTCCGATGGGTGAAGGAACAGTGTTGGTGATGGGGAAGAAGGTTCAGTGTTGGTGATGGATGAAGGAAATACATTTCGTGTTGGTGCGCTGAAAAGCAAGGGATGATGGTTCAGTGTTGGTGAGGGATGCACTGCCCAAGTGTTACCTTTACTGAGGGGTGTAGGGATGAAGGAACTTTGTTGGTGATGGGTTAGTAGGGATGAAGGAACAGTGTTATATGACAGGATTTAAGGGAAATGAAGGAACAGTGTTGGTGATGGGCAGTTGAAGGAACAACTGTGGTGGGTGATCAGGTTAGGCGCATGACGGTTCCGTGTTGGTGATGGATGAAGGTTCAGTGTTGGTGATGGATGAAGGGATGAGGGTTCCGTGTTGGTGATGGATGAAGGGATGACGGTTCCGTGTTGGTGATGGATGAAGGGATGAGGGTTCCGTGTTGGTGATGGATGAAGGGATGAGGGTTCCGTGTTGGTGATGGATGAAGGGATGAAAAAACGTTAGGCGATGGATGCAAGGGATGACGGTTAGCCTAGAGCCCTGTGGATGAAGGTTCCGTGTTGGTGACGGATGAAGGGATGAGGGTTCCGTGTTGGTGATGGATGAAGGGATGACGGTTCCGTGATGGTGAAGGACACACAGTCGTTGTGCCTGACGGCTCTTGTTTCCCCGTGTCCTTCAGGATAATGAGAAGAGGACTCCGCTGCATGCTGCCGCCTATTTAGGAGACGCTGAAATCATAGAGCTGCTGGTTTTATCAGGTGAGTGTGCGGTCAGCTGTGCTCTGCTCCTCCTCTGTGCAGCGTGTGGAAGGTAGACCGGGACGTTAGGAGTTATCTGGGACTCGTTTGTCTTCACTGATTTGAATATTCGTATTGATTTGAATATGGTGAGCTGAGCGATTGTGTCTCCCTGTAGGAGCGAGAGTGAATGCCAAAGACAATAAGTGGCTGACTCCTCTGCACCGGGCCGTGGCCTCCTGCAGTGAGGTATACTGATCACCTTACACATACCATACACTCAGTCTATACCACAGTACCTACATTTAGAGCTTAGAGTTATACACTCCACCTAATGAGACACTGTAGAACAGACTCAGTCTATACCACAGTACCTACATTTAGAGCTTAGAGTTATACACTCCACCTAATGAGAAACTGTAGAACAGACTCAGTCTATACCACAGTACCTACATTTAGACCTTAGAGTTATACACTCCACCTAATGAGAAACTAGAACAGACTCAGTCTATACCACAGTACCTACATTTAGACCTTAGAGTTATACACTTGACCTAATGAGAAACTAGAACAGACTCAGTCTATACCACAATACCTACATTTAGACCTTAGAGTTATACACTCGACCTAATGAGAAACTAGAACAGACTCAGTCTATACCACAGTACCTACATTTAGAGCTTAGAGTTATACACTCGTCCTAATGAGAAACTGTGGAACAGACTCAGTCTATACCACAGTACCTACATTTAGAGCTTAGAGTTATACACTCGACCTAATGAGAAACTGTAGAACAGACTCAGTCTATACCACAGTACCTACATTTAGAGCTTAGAGTTATACACTCCACCTAATGAGGAACTGTAGAACAGACTCAGTCTATACCACAGTACCTACATTTAGAGCTTAGAGTTATACACTCGACCTAATGAGGAACTGTAGAACAGACTCAGTCTATACCACAGTACCTACATTTAGAGCTTAGAGTTATACACTCGACCTAATGAGGAACTGTAGAACAGACTCAGTCTGTACCACAGTACCTACATTTAGAGCTTAGAGTTATACACTCCACCTAATGAGGAACTGTAGAACAGACTCAGTCTATACCACAGTACCTACATTTAGAGCTTAGAGTTATACACTCACCCTAATGAGAAACTGTAGAACAGACTCAGTCTATAACACAGTACCTACATTTAGAGCTTAGAGCTATACACTCACCCTAATGAGAAGCTGTAGAACAGACTCAGTCTATACCACAGTACCTACATTTAGAGCTTAGAGTTATACACTCGACCTAATGAGGAACTGTAGAACAGACTCAGTCTATACCACAGTACCTACATTTAGAGCTTAGAGTTATACACTCCACCTAATGAGGAACTGTAGAACAGACTCAGTCTATACCACAGTACCTACATTTAGAGCTTAGAGTTATACACTCGACCTAATGAGGAACTGTAGAACAGACTCAGTCTATACCACAGTACCTACATTTAGAGCTTAGAGTTATACACTCCACCTAATGAGAAACTGTAGAACAGACTCAGTCTATAACACAGTACCTACATATAGAGCTTAGAGTTATACACTCACCCTAATGAGAAACTGTAGAACAGACTCGGTGTATACCACAGTACCTACATTTAGAGCTTAGAGTTATACACTCGACCTAATGAGAAACTGTAGAACAGACTCAGTCTATACCACAGTACCTACATTTAGAGCTTAGAGTTATACACTCGACCTAATGAGAAACTGTAGAACAGACTCAGTCTATAACACAGTACCTACATATAGAGCTTAGAGTTATACACTCACCCTAATGAGAAACTGTAGAACAGACTCAGTCTATAACACAGTACCTACATATAGAGCTTAGAGTTATACACTCGTCCTAATGAGAAACTGTAGAACAGACTCGGTGTATACCACAGTCGCCACCCTCCGTGTGTTCCCTCCCTCAGTGAGCGCGCTGTGTGTGTGTGTCCTGCAGGAGGCGGTGCAGGTCCTGCTGAAGCACTCTGCTGATGTGAACGCGCGGGATAAAAACTGGCAGACGCCGCTGCACGTGGCTGCGGCCAACAAAGCGGTGCGCTGTGCCGAAGCTCTGGTGCCTCTGCTCAGCAACGTGAATGTGTCGGACCGGGCGGGCCGCACCGCCCTGCACCACGCGGCCTTCAGTGGACACCTGGAGGTCAGCATGCGCCTCAGTGGGCTTATAAAGACTGACGCCTGTAGTGATGTGTCGTGTGCGGTGTGACCGCCAGCGTGAACAGCCTGTACTGGTCTCAGTGTGACGTGTGGTGTGTCTGACAGATGGTGAGGTTGCTGCTGTCCAGAGGAGCGAACATTAACGCGTTCGATAAGAAGGACCGGAGAGCGATCCACTGGGCCGCCTACATGGGTACGACCTGTCTGTCCGATCTGCACCCTCTCTACGCACAGCCTGTCTCAGAGTTCTGTGTTAATGACGTGTGTGTCTTTCTCTCTGTGTGTGTCTCTGTCTCTCTCTCTCTATCTGTTTCTCTCTCTCTCTGTCTCTCTCTCTCTCTCTCTCTCTCTCTCTCTCTCTCTCTCTCTCTCTCTGTGTGTGTGTCTGTGTCTCTCTCTCTGTGTGTCTCTCTCTGTGTCTCTCTCTCTCTCTCTCTGTGTGTGTCTGTGTCTCTCTCTCTCTCTCTCTCTCTCTGTGTCTATGTCTCTCTCTCTCTCTCTCTCTGTCTGTGTCTCTCTCTCTGTGTCTCTCTGTCTGTCTGTGTCTCTCTCTCTCTCTCTCTCTCTCTCTCTCTCTGTGTGTCTGTGTCTCTCTCTCTGTCTCTCTCTGTGTCTCTCTCTCTCTCTCTCTCTCTCTCTCTGTGTGTCTGTGTCTCTCTCTCTGTGTCTGTCTGTCTGTGTCTCTCTCTCTCTCTCTCTCTCTCTCTCTCTCTCTCTGTCTCTCTCTGTCCCCCTCTTTCTCTCTCTGTCTGTCTGTCTCTCTCTCTCTCTGTCTGTCTGTCTCTCTCTCTCTCTGTGTCTCTCTCTCTCTCTCTGTGTGTCTCTCTCTCTCTGTGTGTCTCTCTCTCTCTCTCTCTCTCTCTCTGTGTCTCTCTCTCTCTCTCTCTGTGTCTCTCTCTCTCTCTCTCTCTCTCTGTGTGTCTCTCTCTCTCTCTCTCTCTCTCTCTCTCTCTGTGTGTCTCTCTCTCTCTCTCTCTCTCTCTCTCTCTCTCTCTCTCTCTCTCTCTCTCTCTCTCTCTCTCTCTCTGTGTCTCTCTCTCTCTCTCTCTCTCTCTCTCTGTGTGTCTCTCTCTCTCTCTCTCTCTCTCTCTCTGTGTCTCTCTCTCTCTCTCTCTCTCTCTCTCTCTCTGTGTCTCTCTCTTTGTCTCTCTCTCTCTCTCTCTCTCTCTGTGTCTCTCTCTCTCTCTCTCTCTCTCTCTCTCTCTCTCTCTCTCTCTCTCTCTCTCTCTCTCTCTCTCTCTCTCTCTCTCTCTCTGTCTCTCTGTCTGTCTCTCTCTCTGTCTGTCTCTCTCTCTCTCTCTCTCTCTCTCTCTCTCTCTCTCTCTCTCTGTCTCTCTCTCTCTCTCTCTGTGTCTCTTGTTCCCTCCCTCACCCCTATTTCTCCCTTTCTGACCCTCTTTACATTCCTCCCCTGTCTATTCTCTCTTTCTCCTCTGTCTCTCCTTCTCTTTCTGTGCCCCCCCCCCTTTTCTCTCCTACCTTTTGTCTTTCTCACACACTCTTTGTCTCCTTTGTCCCCCTTTCTTCTTTCTTTCTGTCTCTTTCGTGTGCTCTCTCTTTCTCAGGTCATTTAGAGGTGGTGAAGTTGTTGGTGTCCCACGGTGCGGAGGTGATGTGTAAGGATAAGAAGGCGTACACTCCTCTGCACGCGGCGGCCTCTAGTGGAATGATCAGCGTAGTGAAGTACCTGCTGGACCTGGGAGTGGACGTGAGTCCAGTAGAGATGAATGAGGAATCTTCCAGAATTCCACACACATTCCTGTCATGTGAACCTCAGTGGTGGAAAAGGATCCCAGGCGTGCAGGTCTGACTGTGTGAATCCCTCCTCTCTCTGCAGATTAATGAGCCGAACGCGTATGGGAACGCTCCGCTGCACGTGGCCTGCTACAACGGGCAGGACGTGGTGGTGAACGAGCTGATAGAGTGTGGAGCCAACGTCAATCAGGTCAACGAGAAGGGTTTCGCCCCGCTGCACTTCACGGCTGCCTCGCGCCACGGGGCGCTCTGTCTCGAGCTGCTCGTGGGAAACGGGGCCGACGTCAACATCAAGGTCAGAGGCTCGCAGTAACCGTGGAGATTTTGTGATGTGGGTGATGAAGCCTGTCGTAAGGGACCAATACGGAATTTCTGGGCCAGTAACAGTTAGTGTTCCTTATTGGGGCTGATATCGACAGTACCGTGAGCTGGCGATTTCCGGCAGAGGTTCTCCAGTTTGATTCCCTGAATCAGCAGGACACGACTGATTTGCCCTTGAGCAAGGCACCTAACTCCCAACTGCTTCCTAGGGCTGCCCACCGCTCCAGGCAAGTGTGCTCTGAAATGTGGAAGACACAGGTTCCTGTGTGTGGAAGCACTAATAGTTCTAGCCAAAGAAAAAGCCATATGAAGCAGGACCCAAAGACTCAAAAGGGGAACCCATCCTCCTCGGGTCAACACCAGATAACAAGACAACCAAAGGAAAGGAGCGTTCAGTGTTTGTAAGGTGGAGGAATAGATGTCTGGTTAGTCTGTAGTTGAGTAGTTGGGTCATCGGATGGGTCAGCAGGACGCAGGCCAAGCTTCCACAGTGCTGGACAACCAGGAGCTCCGTGGTGGTTACAGGGTAGCAGTGGCTCCCAGTCAGAGCAAACAGAGCAACAGCATCAGACCGCACAGGATGGGCAGCAGTTCAGCTCAGACAGACTGTTAGCTCCCATACCGCAGAAAGTAACTAATAGGACAAAGAATAAAGTTTTTAAAATTTTGATCAACTTAATTAGGGAATCTTACAATAAGACGATTTGTCGATCGGTTAATTCCGTACTCTGCAAGAAAAAAAAATCTTGATTAGTTTTGGCCAGTATTTCTCAACCCTGGTCCTGGAGGTCCTTACCTGCACATGTTGGTGCTTTCCCTGCTCCCAACACACCTCACACCTGATTCGGCTCATTACAGAGCCTCTCCACAGTTTGATGGGGTGAGTTGAAGTAGAGGGCCCACAGAAATGTGCAGGACAGGGTGCCTCCGGGTCCACGGTGTAGAAACGCTGATTTGGGCATCCAGGTAATACATTTTCTGTTATGTGCTTAAGTAATTTCACATGCCTGATGGTTAAGGGGCCAAGCCCGACTGCTGCTTTAAAAACTCATTTCATGCTGCTTTTATTTATTTATTTTTATTAATTTAGAGCAAAGATGGAAAAACTCCTCTGCACATGACTGCGATTCACGGGAGGTTCTCGCGATCTCAGGCACTCATTCAGAACGGTGAGTAAGGAGTCTTAACACTTCTGTAATGCCCCCCTCCTTTCCTCAGACGCGCTAATCCAACTGGACGCCGCATGCAGCTTATAATGAAGTAGAGGGATTCGAGTGGGACCGATGAACATGATGGATGAAAGCTCCATTCACAATGTAATTAAGTCTCCGTGGTTGCATCTTGCAGGTGCGGAGATAGACTGTGAAGATAAAAATGGAAACACGCCCCTGCACATCGCAGCACGATATGGACATGAGCTCCACATCAACACACTCATTACCAACGGAGCCGACACCTCGAAGTGAGCAACCACCCCCCCATCTCTCTCAACTCTATATGTACCCAGTTTGAGTTTCCTGTTTGAGTTATTTCTGGTCTGTTTCAGGCGGGGAGTCCACGGCATGTTTCCTCTGCACTTGGCTGCTCTCAGCGGCTTCTCGGACTGCTGCCGCAAACTGCTCTCCTCCGGTAAAGCCTTCTCTACAGTAGCCTAGCTAACCTGTTCCTTCAGTAGACAGCTGTGGATAGATCTGTACAGTATCATTATAGCAAAGTCCCCATTTGCTCTCCAGACAAACTCCGCTATCGTAGTGCAAAGTCCCCACTTCGTGGTCCAGATGAACTCCGCTATTGTAGTGCAAAGTCCCCATTTGCTCTCCAGGCAAACTCCGCTATCGTAGTGCAAAGTCCCCACTTCGTGGTCCAGACGAACTCTGCTATCGTAGTGCAAAGTCCCCACTTCGTGGTCCAGACGAACTCTGCTATCGTAGTGCAAAGTCCCCACTTCGTGGTCCAGACGAACTCCGCTATCGTAGTGCAAAGTCCCCACTTCGTGGTCCAGACGAACTCCGCTATCGTAGTGCAAAGTCCCCACTTCGTGGTCCAGACGAACTCCGCTATCGTAGTGCAAAGTCCCCACTTCGTGGTCCAGACGAACTCCGCTATCGTAGTGCAAAGTCCCCACTTCGTGGTCCAGACGAACTCTGCTATCGTAGTGCAAAGTCCCCACTTCGTGGTCCAGACAAAATCTGCTATTATAGTGCAAAGTCCCCACTTCGTGGTCCAGACAAACTCTGCTATCGTAGTGCAAAGTCCCCACTTCGTGTTCCAAACAAACTCTGCTACCGTAGTGCAAAGTCCCCACTTCGTGGTCCAGACAAACTCGGCTGTCGCAGTGCAAAGTCCCCACTTCGTGGTCCAGACAAACCCCGCTATCGTAGTGCAAAGTCCCCACTTCGTGGTCCAGACAAACTCTGCTATCGTAGTGCAAAGTCCCCACTTCGTGGTCCAGATGAACTCCGCTATTGTAGTGCCAAGTCCCCACTTCGTGGTCCAGACAAACTCCGCTATCGTAGTGCAAAGTCCCCACTTCGTGGTCCAGACAAACTCTTACTATCGTAGTGCAAAGTCCCCACTTCGTGGTCCAGACAAACTCTGCTATCGTAGTGCAAAGTCCCCACTTCGTGGTCCAGACAAACTCCGCTATCGTAGTGCAAAGTCCCCACTTCGTGGTCCAGACAAACTCTGCTATCGTAGTGCAAAGTCCCCACTTCGTGGTCCAGACAAAATCTGCTATTATAGTGCCAAGTCCCCACTTCGTGGTCCAGACAAACTCGGCTGTCGCAGTGCAAAGTCCCCACTTCGTGGTCCAGAGATCGTAGTGCAAAGACCCCACTTTGTGCTATCGTAGTGCAAAGTGCCAAGTCCCCACTTCGTGGTCCAGACAAACTCGGCTGTCGCAGTGCAAAGTCCCCACTTCGTGGTCCAGACAAACCCTGCTATCGTAGTGCAAAGTCCCCACTTCGTGGTCCAGACAAACTCTGCTATCGTAGTGCAAGGTCCCCACTTCGTGGTCCAGACAAACTCCGCTATCGTAGTGCAAAGTCCCCACTTGGTCGTCCAGACGAACTCCGCTATCGTAGTGCAAAGTCCCCACTTGGTCGTCCAGACGAACTCCGCTATCGTAGTGCAAAGTCCCCACTTGGTCGTCCAGACGAACTCCGCTATCGTAGTGCAAAGTCCCCACTTCGTGGTCCAGACAAAATCTGCTAACGTAGTGCAAAGTCCCGACTTCGTGTTCCAGATGAACTCCGCTATTGTAGTGCAAAGTCCCCACTTCGTGGTCCAGACAAACCCCGCTATCGTAGTGCAAAGTCCCCACTTCGTGGCCCAGACGAACTCTGCTATGGTAGTGCAAAGTCCCCACTTCGCGGTCCAGACAAACTCTGCTATCATAGTGCAAAGTCCCCACTTCGTGGTCCAGACAAACTCCGCTATCGTAGTGCAAAGTCCCCACTTCGTGGTCCAGACAAGCTCTGCTATCGTAGTGCAAAGTCCCCACTTTGTGGTCCCGACAAACTCCACCTTCACTGCGTCCCCGGCTCCAGATTCCCTGTTCCTGTCTGGCAGAGTACTTTTGTGTGTTGTGTGTTTTGTGTACGTGTGGAAGAGTCATTGTGTTATTTTGACAGGCTTCGAAATCGACACCCCTGATGAATTTGGAAGGACGTGTTTACATGCTGCAGCAGCCGGAGGGTAATATTTACAGTATTAATGTGCCCCCCACTCTCTTTCCCACCCCCCACTCTCTTTACCACCCCCCTTAAACTCACTGCCTGGTTATTAACTGGTGCTTTCCTCTGCAGGAACCTAGATTGTCTGAATCTCCTCCTGAACACGGGGGCAGATTTCAACAAGAAAGACAGTTTTGGCAGGTGAGTTCACAGAGACCGAACCCCCACCCCAATTAAAGAGTCCTCTAAATGTTTATCTGATCCGTGCTAGGCTACACTAGAGCGACTTGGGTGTTAATAGCGCCCCTGAGCTTGGATCGTCTGTATACCTGAGTCAGCTTTTCCCTCATCTTCCTCTCGACAGTATCCCATAGATACCCTATGGGGTTCAGGTCCAGAGAGTTGACTGGCCAATCAAACACGGTAGTATCATGGTCAGCAACCTTTTGGGTGTAGCTCTGGCCCTGTGGGCAGGTACAGGAACCTCCAGCAGAAGCCCTGAATCAATGTACAGGACTGGAGTGAATCCAGATGTTTATGAGGAAGTTAGAGAGTGTGGGCGGAGCTAACGGTGATGTGTTAACCCAATGCTGTTCTGTAATTCCTCCACAGGACTCCTTTGCACTATGCGGCTGCCAACTGTAACTATCAGTGCCTATTTGCCATGGTGGGCTCGGGAGCCAGTGTCAACGACCTGGACAAGAGGGGCTGTACCCCCCTTCACTACGCTGCTGCCTCTGACTCTGATGGAAAGTAAGTCACGGGAGTCAGTTCCCATGGGATGCAGTTCCAGGCTGTAGTCCATCTATGTACTGCATTACCCTGTTCTTCAATGGTCAGGACCCCCACAGGACCACCACAGAGCAAGTAGTATGTTGGTGGTGGATCATCATTAGTGTCTGTGGTGCTGGTGTGAGTATACAGATGGACTACAGGCTGATTGGTGTAGACTGGTTGTTTACAGGCTTGGTACCATGTGGCGGATGTAGGAGCCGCTTTCCCGTCATGTTCTGGCTTTGTAAGGAGTTCTGTGTTGCGCAGGTGCCTGGAGTATTTGCTGAGGAATGATGCCAACCCAGGGATCCGAGACAATCAGGGCTATAACGCGGTTCATTACGCCTCTGCGTACGGACACCGCCTCTGTCTGGAACTGGTGAGAGCCGCAGTCTGTCTGTTACTGCTGTGCCCAAAAAGAAACTCCAGGTCTCTGATGTGCCCTGAGAGGGATATGAGCAACACTCGATCACATCTCGGAGTAAACAGAACATTCCTAAGCCACGTTTCCCAGTGTGTACTTGGAATGTGTGATAATAGTAATAAAATTATTATTATTATTATTATTATTATTACTACTATCATTGTTACTAATACTATTATCATTATTACTATTACTATTATTATTATTATTATTACTATTATTGTTACTAATACTATTATCATTATTACTATTACTATTATAATTATTATTACTATTATTATTATTACTAATACTATTATTATTATTACTAATACTATTATTATTACTATTATTATTATTATTATTATCATTACTATTATTATTACTAATATTGTTATTTTATTATTAATTATTACTAATACTATTATTATTATTACTATTATTATTATCATTATTATTACTACTATATTATTATTATTATTATTATTACTAGAACTATTATTATTATTATTATTATTATTATTATTATTATTATTATTATTATTATCATTACTATTATTATTACTAATACTATTATTATTATTATTATTATTATTATCATTATTATTACTACTTTATTATTATTATTATTATTATTATTACTAATACTATTATTTATTATTATTATTACAATTACCATTATTATTATTATTATTATTATTATTATTATTATTATTATTACAATTACTATTATTATTATTATTATTATTTTCCTACAGACAACAGTTTAAAATATTTGTGCATGTCAATAAGACCCTTCGATTCAGAGTGTTTGTGAAGGTCTGAAATGTGATGAAAACCTACAGTGACCTACAATCTACTCTTACAGTAGAGTAAGAGCAATAATGACAATCATGATATATGAAATAAAATTAGAATAGAATTAACCTACTCCTGTAATGAAATGATTTTTGTTTTACACATTTATGAACCATGTTATATGGTTTTATATGTTTTTTTTTTATTTATTTTTTTTAAATCCACAAAACTGGGCAGCAAAAAATTTAAATTATTTTCCGCATCTTTTTGTTTTGTTTTTTTGTTTGTCGTTTGCACACGTACCATCATCTCCTTTAAGCTTCAGTAATCAGTATTAATGGTGGTTGTTTGTGTTTCTTCCAGATTGCGAGTGAAACCCCTTTAGATGTGGTGAGTACTGATTTTCAGCCGTCATGTCAAATGATCATTATTAATAATTATTTCTGAAGCTGTTCTAATCACGGTCCTGCTGTCCGGTAGCTCATGGAGACCTCAGGGACCGACATACTGAACGACTCGGACGTGCGTGCTCCTGTCAGCCCGCTGCATCTCGCTGTGAGTATATCAGAAGAAAACTAAGAAGGTCCGAAGATTTGCTCTTTGGTCGCTGAGGTTGGTTTGAGGATTCTACCGGTGAAGGTCCTCACACAGGCTACGCTCTCTGTTTCTCCTCAGGCGTATCATGGTCACCACCAGGCCCTGGAGGTGCTGGTGCAGTCTCTGCTGGATCTGGACGTGCGGACGGTGCAGGGACACACGCCGCTGGACCTGGCTGCTTTTAAAGGCCATGTGGAGTGTGTGGATGTCCTCATCAACCAGGGAGCCTCCATCCTGGTTAAAGACTACACCCTCAAGCGGACCCCCATCCACGCAGCAGGTGTGAATAAACAGAAATCAGCATCATTATTATTTTAATAGTACAACAGACAAACTTGGTGGTAATCATAGATGCAGCATCGCAAGTTTGAATCAGCCACCATGTTCAGGAAAATATATATATATTTATAATTTATATTAAATTAAATTTATATATTCATGCTGTATCATAACACTCAGTCCGACTGACATACCACGACATGGGTGCTCACCCGGCACGTGAAACGCAGCCGTTAAGCTCAGCTCAGCTCACAGACTTTTTACCATAAAGCTGATTCGTTTAATATGGCACGCTGCACGTCCGAGTACTGAGCAACAACACTGGCTGAATCCCAAATCACTCTCTGCTCCCTAAGTAGTGCAATACGTAGGATAAGTGGCTCCTGCAACCAGCTATGCATCGTCTTAATTGTCGGATACACAGCCATGTGGGATTCAGCCATGTGGACACAATTCCGTAATGGACTGATGGTGCGGTGTAGAAGCCGGAGCGCGCACTGTGCTGTACGTGGGAAGGAGAGAGGGAGTTTAGGATTCAGCCACAGCCACTGAGTGCTACGGCAGCTCTGCTAACTTTACTGCACTGCACTGAAACTGAGAACCAGCCGAACTACAGAGACCATATAAGCAGCGCTGCAGTACAGTCTACAGATACAGACGCAGGTACTGCACATAGCGGCTCTACAGCCTGCCGTTATCCGCTCTCTCACACTGCGCGGCAAACAACGCCCGGGGAAGCTGAAATCATTCAGCCCAATCATGAAACTCGTATCAGACCTAAAAGCTGGAGATTACTGCAGAGTGTATGTCTGGCACTGGAGGTTACTGCACAGCTCCGTGTGATTTAGGGTGGAGGTGTGCTGATTTAGGCGTGCAGGTATGCTGGTTGTTGGGATATAGGTTCCCTCTACCTGTTAGCTGAAGTGTTGAAGAAGCGAGCATGCCCTGGCTGGTGGACTGTGGGTACGATTGCTATTCCTCTTCCTCACTGTGCTGCTTCATTCTCTCCTCTATAGCCACGAATGGTCACTCGGACTGCCTGCGCTTACTGCTAGGAAATGCTGACCTGCAGAGCGCAGTTGACATTCAGGATGGGATGACCAGTGTCAGAGCGCAGTTTCTGACATTCAGGAGTGTGGATTGTGTGTATTTTAAGTCAAGTGTATTTGTCTGATTTAAGAGAGTGTGTGTGTGTGTGTATTTGTGTGTGTGTGTGTGTGTGTGTGTATTTGTGTGTGTGTGTGTGTGTGTGTGTGTGTGTGAATGGACAG
This sequence comes from Prochilodus magdalenae, assembly GCA_024036415.1. Classification (NCBI taxonomy): domain Eukaryota; kingdom Metazoa; phylum Chordata; class Actinopteri; order Characiformes; family Prochilodontidae; genus Prochilodus; species Prochilodus magdalenae. The sequence goes on along the minus strand of JAMWET010001251.1, from coordinate 54,297 downwards.
ACCGATACTTTATTGATCCAGTAGCTACATAATACATTAATACAATACAAGTAAGAACAGACTCAGTTAAATTCTAAACTATTGATAAAGTCTTCTCCTATAGATAAATACCTCGCTTATAACAGTAAGGCAAGAATATATAGAGGAACATATATAAACAAATATCACTGTAGATGATAGAAAATAGGTTTAAAATAAATAAAAAACAATTTTAAAAAATTGTGTTAAGATACCAGAGAAAAGTTCAATAATAAAATGTGTCCAGGAGTGCAGATGAACAGGATAAGCGTCAGTAGTGCACATAAATAACCCTCTGATTAAACAGAAGAGATTCTGTCCTCATCTGTCCTCGTTCCCTAATCTAGCCCCACAGGGAAGAGTTGAAGAGCCGACTCTAACTTCCCTTCGGTTAATACTGTGTATTTGTTTTTCCCCGTCTCCTGTAAATTCGGTCTCTTGGAGACAGTTTTTGTTTTGTTCTGATCAGATGTCTGTTCATAATACGTTCAGATCTCAAGTTCCTGCTAACAGCTGGTGTATAACGGAAGCTATTTTTATTTATCTAATTGAAGCGGTTTCAGTTATAACATAGCATAGATTAGAGCTGATTCGACTCGTCAGTCGGCGACCCTTTAAGTCGACTGAGACCCTTCAAAACACGGGGGGAGCGATGTCTCAGAGAAAGTCTGGAGGAGCTTCTGAAGAGAACCCGAACGAAGTAATTTAGTCAGACATCCAACACTGCTCCAAACAAGCGAGCTGACTTTCGGTTTAGACACAACGGCTGTTTGCGGTGAGGGAATACCTAAATTACCTCCTACAGAAGAAGCTGTTAGAAGTGAGATTAAAAGACTATGAGCTATAAGTGCTAATGTTTAGTATTAATACGAGCTGCTGCCCGGCGCTGTATCCTGTAATTAAATCAGGTCCCAGTTCAGATCGATCATCATAAGCCCCGCCCCTTTTAGTTCAGAAATATGTTCCTGTGACTCTGCTGACTTTCTAAATGAGGAGGATCAGATCTGAACCGTGTGCTGACTGATTTACTGATTGCTAGATAATGTGCATGGAGGAAAAACACGAACGAATAGTCGAATCGCCGACCAGGACGGGCGAATCCGATTCCACTGGCAAAATTCTGAGTCGGGTACAGCCCTAGCTTTAATATTTCTTCTTTTTCGGGAAAAAACCCACTCACAAAACCGTCCACCATGCCTCCGCTGCAGGCTGGCATCCTGGCGATGGATGCACCCAAGGACAAACGGCCAACACCACAAATGAGGCCTGTGCCGTTCTCAGGGGGAGGGAGCTGTTAGCACGCAGGTCATTTGTATGTGATCTGATGGAGAGGAATCCCACACCAGCAGGATCTCGCTGATGAGCGGATGTTTGTAGTTACAGATTTCATGTATATGAAGGTAATTAACTGTCAGCTGGTATAAACTGTGTGTGTTCCTAATCGGCATGCATCTATCGTCATATATCTGCCCCGATCAGATGAGCTGCTGAGAGTCCAGCAAGGCCACTAAACCCCTTCACAACTGCACCGGAAACTGCACTCCTGATGTCTGTGCTCATGCACTTACTCGGTCACTGCGCTGTCCCGAGTCTGGCTCATCAAGGTCGGCTAGGAAAGGTGTCTCGTCCAAACTTGGAGAAGCTCATCCAGGAGGCAGCAGGAAGTCGCACGTCAGTAGAGCAGTTCGTTATCGTAGCCGTAGGGACATCTGCATAATGACCAGTGTAGTGCGCCCAGATTAGCCCTGGTCAGATCACCACTCGCAGGGAGCGTTACTGCTAATTAGCCTGGCCTGTATTGCCATGGCGATGATATAGACTGTGCTGCTGGAATTCTCTGTTAAAATAGTTCATCCCAAAGGAAAAGGCGGGAAACGTCACGGCGTCTGCGCATGGATCCCCGCTGCGTTCACATGCAGACGGTGGACGGACGATGGCCCATGGTGTAGTGCAGGGTGACAGAATTCACTTACAGTGTCACGAGTCGGCAGTAGCACTCCTCCAGGAATTACGTCTTCCCAACTTTCGCTGTTGTCTGTGTTGTGGATCCCTGTCGGATCTAGTTGCTGAATCTCAGACAAAACCAGGGGTAAGAGTGCAGAGCTCCTCCTGTCTTCACCACCTAAAATTAACAAGCTGCGCGTATTGAGGCTGAGTCAATCGCGGCCTGGGGGGCCGAGTCAATCGCGGATCACCAGTGACCTTACACCAGCTTGTATGGAATGTCCAACCGGTCAGTTCCGTCTGTTAGAAAAGCGTCTGGATGATGCCCACGTAGTGAGATCGGCTGACCCTTTTGTTCTGCCCCTGTTCCTCAGGACTCCTCTGATGCTGGCGGTGCTGAGTGGGCACACAGACTGCGTGTACTCTCTCCTCAACAAAGGAGCCAGCGTAGAAGCCAAAGACAAGTGGGGCCGCACGGCTCTCCACCGAGGGGTAAACCAGCTCATTCACTCAGTACACACACACACACACACACACACACACACACACGCGCTGGGGCTGGGATATACCAGCACCTGTACATCAGGTGAACGCGGCCCATACCTCTTCGTCCTGGTGGGCGGGGTGTAACGATGTGTGAGAGATGTGAGTGGGAAGAGAAGTTTCCTGGACCCCCTGTGACCTTTATTAATCGAACTGCTCCGGGTTGGTCAGGTTGGTTGAAGGGCTCCGTGTGTGTAAGGTGGAGAACTGTGGACGGATGTGCTCATTAGGCAGCAGTAGTGCTTCTGCCGGGCCGTGATTAGAATAACGAGCTCTCGTCTCCTGGCACCTTTAACACATTAGAGCGGAGCTTTAAATGCCCTGACACATGAAGGGAGGCGTGACTGGAGAGGAAATGATTTAAAGATGTGGTGGGGATGAGTGAAGCAGGGAGGGCTTGTGAAACGGTGTGTGGAAGCGGTGTCTGAGTCCTGATCAGGAGGTCCGCTCGCTCTGCTGTCGACTGACACGCCAGCAGGGCAGTTACTTCCAGGTATACGAGCAGCAGGCCTTTATATCTCTCTCTCTCTGTGTATCTCTCTCTGTGTATCTCTCTCTGTGTATCTCTCTCTGTGTATCTCTCTCTGTGTATCTCTCTCTCTCTGTGTATCTCTCTCTCTGTGTATCTCTCTCTCTCTGTGTATCTCTCTCTCTCTCTCTCTGTGTATCTCTCTCTCTCTCTCTCTCTGTGTCTCTCTCTCTCTCTGTGTATCTCTCTCTCTGTGTATCTCTCTCTCTCTCTCTCTGTGTATCTCTCTCTCTCTCTCTCTGTGTATCTCTCTCTCTCTCTCTCTCTCTCTCTCTCTCTCTCTCTCTCTCTCTCTCTCTCTCTCTCTCTCTCTCTCTCTGTGTATCTCTCTCTCTCTCTCTCTCTCTCTCTCTCTCACTGTCTCTTTCTTTCGCTCGCTCTTGTTGTTTCTCTCTCCCCCTCACACTCTCTCGTGCTCTTTTGCTCACTTGGTCTCTTCCTCTTTCACTCTTTCTTTTACTTTCTCTTGCACTCTTTTACTTTCTCATTCTCTACATCTCTCTCTCTCTCCCCTGTCTCTCTCTCTCTCTCTCTCTCTCTCTCTCTCTCTCTCTCTCTCTCTCTCTCTCTCTCTCTCTCTCTCTCTCTCTCTCTCTCTCTCTCTCTCTCTCTCTCTCTCTCTCTCTCCCTGTCTCTCTCTCTCTCTCTCTCTCTCCCCTGTCTCCACTGTCTCTCTCTCTCCCCTGTCTCTCTCTCTCTCTCTCTCTCTCTCTCTCTCTCTCTCTCTCTCTCTCTCTCTCTCTCTCTCCTCTCTCTCCTCTTCTCTCTCTCTCTCTCTCTCCTCTACTCTCTCTCTCTCTCTCTCTCTCTCTCTCTCTCTCTCTCTCTCTCTCTCTCTCTCTCTCTCTCTCTCTCCACTGTCTCTCTCTCTCTCTCTCTCTCTCTCTCTCTCTCTCTCTCTCTCTCTCTCTCTCCCCTGTCTCTCTCTCTCTCTCTCTCTCTCTCTCGAACGAAGGCAGGACTCTGCATTTATCCCATCTGTACAGTATAAACCGCACGCACCCTTCCACACACACACACTGGGGGCAGTGACACCTAGGGAGCAGATCGGGGTTAGGCGCCTTGTGCCAGGGCACTTCAGTTATGTCTTCAAACCTTCAGACTGGTCCTCGTATGCCGGGTTGAGTGTGACCAACTTCTCCCGTTCATGTTTCTCCCAGTGACTCTGATGTTCAGTCTGATGTTCAGTCCTGTATGAATGTGAGATGGTGTTGACTGACTGCATGTTGACTGTGTCTCCAGGCAGTGACGGGCCACGAAGAGTGTGTGGAGGCCTTGCTCCAGCACAGCGCCAGTTTCATGGTGCGGGACTGTAGGGGGCGCTCTCCTGTTCACCTGGCTGCTGCCTGTGGTCATGTAGGGGTGCTGGGTGCTCTGCTGCATGCAGCCCAATCAGTGGAGAGCATCCCCGTCATTACGGACCTCCAGGGCTACACGCCGCTGCACTGGGCCTGTTACAATGGTAAAGTTATACTGCAAAGGAATTAAAACAATTTCAACTTCTCTCCCTTTGATCACCCAGTTTCAAAGATTCTGAATGTTAATATACACTCATCCTCAAAGAAACTGTTTAATGATTTTTCTTTCTTCGGTTTTCCAGGCCATGACACGTGTGTTGAAGTCCTGCTGGAGCAGGAGCTCTTCCACAAGACGGAGGGGAACTCCTTCAGCCCCCTCCACTGCGCCGTGTAAGTGTGATGTAGAGAATTGAGAACTCGAACCTCACAGAGTAAGTTCAGTTCATCTGAATGCTTCGTTTTGAATTCCAGAATAAACGACAACGAGGGAGCAGCCGAAATGTTGATCGACACGTTGGGTCCTACCATCGTCAACACCAGCGACTCCAAAAACAGGCAAGGACGGAGGCTCTTCTGTCACTGGTGATATAGAGGACCTACGTCTGCAGTTAAATTTATTAACTAGGGGTTTAAATTATTGACCATTTTAGAACAAATAAAATGGAACACAAGTAGTCCATATATGGAACCGGTTCTGCGAGGACAGCCTCTATATGTGTTTTTTTTTTTTTTTATTTATTTTTTTTTTTAATTGTGCCATATAACCTTTCACTTGTCTGGCTATTCAGCCTGCAGCGGTTTAGCCCTAAGGGTTAGGAGTGTTTCCTCCCAGGCTGCTCTTCTAATGAGGCACAGCCAATCAGAACAGAGGTCATTTACATACATCACTGTAATGAAACAGCCTGTTTTGTTGTAAAGGATAAATAGATGAGCAGTGCTGAATGATGACAACAGCTACAGCTGAGTTATAGTGAAAGCCCATCTGCACACACACACACACACACACACACACACACACACACACACACAGAGGCTCTGTAAGAGCGTTTAGGTGGTCATCGAACATTTCTGGGTCACCAGGGTCCTCCAGAGCGGAGCCGTTCACACCAAACCACCCTGAATGGCTCTGTTTACATCTTATACGTGTGTGTGTGTGTGTGTGTGTGTCCTCCTCCCAGGACTCCGCTCCACGCCGCAGCGTTCACTGACCACGTGGAATGTCTGCAGCTCCTGCTGGGCCAAAACGCTCAGGTGAACTGTGTGGATGCTGGTGGGAAAACGCCGCTCATGATGGCGGCTGAGAACGGCCAGACGAACGCCGTGGGTAAGGCATCCCAGAATGCACCTGGCTCTGCTTCAGAAGGTCACATACTTTTACCCTCACAGATATGAATATTCAGTTAATGTTTTGCCAGCTCTAATATCTCTGGCCCATGCGCACTCACACACACTCACGCACACACACACTCACACACACTCACTCACGCACACACACACACACTCACGCACACACACACTGCACTTGGGTTCCCCAGGACATAAGGGAAAATGGTTCAGTTTGGAGGATGGTTATACTGTGTCCATCTGAACAGATCGGACCGGATACAGACATAATTCCCATATCTTCTGTTGCTTAGTTACAAGTCATCAGTCCCATATGACCAAAAGATCACATTTAACATAAACATGTACTTAAACTTACTGTCGCGCCCTGTCCCCCGCTCTGTCTCGCCCTGTCCCCCGCTCCGTCTCGCCCTATCCCCCGCTCTGTCTCGTCCTGTCCCCCGCTCCGTCTCGCCCTATCCCTCGCTCTGTCTCGCCCTATCCCCCGCTCTGTCTCGCCCTATCCCTCGCTCTGTCTCGCCCTATCCCCCGCTCCGTCTCGCCCTATCCCCCGCTCTGTCGCGCCCTGTCCCCCGCTCTGTCTCGCCCTATCCCCCGCTCTGTCTCGCCCTATCCCCCGCTCTGTCTCGCCCTATCCCCCGCTCTGTCTCGCCCTATCCCCCGCTCTGTCTCGCCCTATCCCCCGCTCGGTCTCGCCCTATCCCCCGCTCGGTCTCGCCCTATCCCCCGCTCTGTCTCGCCCTATCCCCCGCTCTGTCTCGCCCTATCCCCCGCTCGGTCTCGCCCTATCCCCCGCTCTGTCTCGCCCTATCCCCCGCTCGGTCTCGCCCTATCCCCCGCTCGGTCTCGCCCTATCCCCCGCTCTGTCTCGCCCTATCCCCCGCTCTGTCTCGCCCTATCCCCCGCTCTGTCTCGCCCTATCCCTCGCTCTGTCTCGCCCTATCCCCCGCTCTGTCTCGCCCTATCCCCCGCTCTGTCGCGCCCCGTCCCCCGCTCTGTCGCGCCCCGTCCCCCGCTCTGTCGCGCCCCGTCCCCCGCTCTGTCTCGCCCTGTCCCCCGCTCTGTCTCGCCCTCTCCCCCGCTCGGTCTCGCCCTGTCCCCCGCTCTGTCTCGCCCTGTCCCCCGCTCGGTCTCGCCCTGTCCCCCGCTCGGTCTCGCCCTATCCCCCGCTCTGTCGCGCCCTATCCCCCGCTGTGTCGCGCCCTATCCCCCGCTCTGTCGCGCCCTATCCCCCGCTCTGTCGCGCCCTATCCCCCGCTCTGTCGCGCCCTATCCCCCGCTCTGTCGCGCCCTATCCCCCGCTCTGTCGCGCCCTATCCCCCGCTCTGTCGCGCCCTATCCCCCGCTCTGTCGCGCCCTATCCCCCGCTCTGTCGCGCCCTATCCCCCGCTCTGTCTCGCCCTATCCCCCGCTCTGTCTCGCCCTATCCCCCGCTCTGTCTCGCCCTATCCCCCGCTCTGTCGCGCCCTATCCCCCGCTCTGTCGCGCCCTATCCCTCGCTCTGTCTCGCCCTATCCCTCGCTCTGTCTCGCCCTATCCCTCGCTCTGTCTCGCCCTATCCCCCGCTCTGTCGCGCCCTATCCCCCGCTCTGTCGCGCCCTATCCCCCGCTCTGTCGCGCCCTATCCCCCGCTCTGTCGCGCCCTATCCCCCGCTCTGTCGCGCCCTATCCCCCGCTCTGTCTCGCCCTATCCCCCGCTCTGTCTCGCCCTATCCCCCGCTCTGTCGCGCCCTATCCCCCGCTCTGTCGCGCCCTATCCCCCACTCTGTCGCGCCCTATCCCCCGCTCTGTCGCGCCCCATCCCCCGCTCTAAAGAAATGTGCTGTGATGGTGACTAGGTGAAAGAAGTCTGGTGTCTGACTCTCTGAATGGGTCTCTCTTGGTTTCAGAGCTGTTGGTGAGCAGTGCGAAAGCTGACCTGACGCTGCAGGACGCCAGCAAAAACACCGCACTACACCTGGCGTGCAGTAAGGTCAGTCGCGCAGAGACGTACACTGTAGTAGCCGGGTCTGGAGTGCAGTAGCACTGTTTGCTTGATTGACGGAAGGCCAACATGTGGGATCTGTAGAAGCTTGTCTGTGCAGACGTGCTGTCGTCATTATGAAGTCTGCATCATGACCATGTTAGTAGCTCCTGGATTTATCTGTGGTGTAAATTGATGGGCTTTGCAGCTGGGGGTTTTGCGGTGCTCGCACGCTGTGCGGTTCAAACTGAGTGTTAATAAATCCTTTTAAGGAACGGAAATATGAAGATTTCTACATCCATGCTATGGATTTACTGCTACAAGTATCTGAACTACCCCACTGCTTAGAGCTTGCAGGTTTGTTTTGGTGTTGAGATATATATGTGTATATATGTATGTATATATATATGTATGTATGTGTGTGTGTGTGTGTATATGAAATGTTGATGATGAAAATCTGGAAAACCTGGAAATACTAAGTCTCTGTGGGGGACTATTTGACCTCACAGCGCCCTGCAGCATGTATCCCTCCACCATGAATGGAGTTTAAGGCTGAGATCTTCTCCACACTATCATAAACAGCGTCTCAGACATCAGGCAGCGTATTCAGAACCTCCTCCTGTAGGAACTTCCTGTGAGGGAGCTTTTAGAGGGGACGTCTGGTTACCTTCACCACCACTGTAAACAGCTCTGACTGAGTATAATGGAGCGTTTCACACCGAACCTCTCTGAATGACTTTGCTTACATCTTTACCACTTAATTATGGAGAAATGTAGAAAATATTTACTCATAAGCAACTGCTTAACAATACAAACTGTTTGTTTGTTTGTTTTGCTCAAAAAATATTTGATCTTTACATATAAAGATATTATAAGACCTACTCTGTACAGGCCAACTGATTTTAGTCCACGCCTGTGATATTCCGTCATTGAGACGGATGCAGGGAAGGAGGGACGAGACTCTCCACTAAAGCATGCTGTTTTTCCCGCCCTGTAGGGACACGAGACCAGTGCCTTGCTTATCCTGGAGAAGATCACGGACAGGAATCTCATCAACTGCACTAACGCAGCTCTGCAAACGTATGTAGGACTGTATGACCAAGTGACATCACGTGTGCATGGACCAGTGAGTGTTGCTGAGCATCTTCTCCGAGCAGGGTCTGACTCTTGAGTGTTGTTTGTGTAGGCCCCTGCACGTGGCTGCCAGGAACGGGTTGACGGTCGTGGTGCAGGAGCTCCTGGCTAAGGGGGCGAGCGTACTAGCTGTGGATGAAAATGGTAAATCTAACACCCATCCTACAGGTGCTCGTAAAGGTTTAGGAAGCGGCCACAAGTTTATATTAAAGGTGCGGTGTACGATTCTGAAGAGCGCTTGTGTTCAGCCTGTTCCTGTTCTACCTTGAAAGTCTGAAACAGCTACATGTGCGCTTCTCTGGCTCCAGAATGGAACCGGTGAACCATTTAAGGTGGGACAGGAAAGCGCAAATATCATACGACTACAGCATGGTCAGCTCTCTGATGTCTCTCTGTTAAAATGGCTCAGCCGTAACCAGTCACTGGTCTTCTCTATGGATTGGTGGTTCCGGTACAGGAGTAACGCTGGGCTGTGTTTTGGGTTGAGACTCTGTCCAGCCAAGAGCAGCTCTGTGGTCACCAAGCTGACCAGTAATGAAGGGCCACAGGATGACTAACACTTGACCGTTGGGCTGCAGACCCTAGCTGTACAAAGCGAGGTGGAGTCCAGGGTTTTGAAACGTCTCTGCACTCACGCACTCTGACATGTTTCGTCCCTTCCAGGCTACACGCCAGCTCTCGCCTGTGCCCCCAACAAAGATGTTGCCGACTGCCTGGCCCTCATTCTGGCCACCATGATGCCGGTGTCTCCCAGCCAGAGGTGAGCAGATCGTCCTGAACCGGCACTCCTCTGTCCGTCCAGCATCTATCAGCTGGGGAAGTGATGTCTGTTAGACGGTGTTTTTCTCCTTCGCCTATAAAATAAAAGGCTCGAGCTCAAAAATGAAAGGAGTGGACAGCAGTAAAGCAGGCCGGGAGCTGAACCGGCCCAGCAGAGTCAAATTAAACTGAACACATGACTCTGTGTTATTGATGTCTGGTGTAGTCATGTTCTGGTGGTCCTGTGGGCTAGTGGAGCCCAGTGTGTATGGGCTGCGGTGATCAGGACAGTCTATAGTGGTGTAGTCATGTTCTGGTGGTCCAGTGGCCTAGTGGAGCCCAATGTGTATGGGCTGGGTGATCAGGGCTAGATCAGTACAGTCTATAGTGGGGTAGTCATGTTCTGGTAGTCCAGTGGGCTAGTGGAGCCCAGTGTGTATGGGCTGAGGTGATCAGGACTGGATCAGTACAGTCTATAGTGGGGTAGTCATGTTCTGGTAGTCCAGTGGGCTAGTGGAGCCCAATGTGTATGGGCTGGGTGATCAGGGCTAGATCAGTACAGTCTATAGTGGGGTAGTCATGTTCTGGTAGGTCTGTGACATAGTGGAGCCCAGTGTGTATGGGCTGGGGTGGTCAGGACTAGATCAGTACAGTCTATAGTGGTGTAGTCATGTTCTGGTAGTCCAGTGGGCTAGTGGAGCCCAGTGTGTATGGGCTGGGGTGATCAGGACTAGACCAGTACAGTCTGTAGTGGGGTAGTCATGTTCTGGTAGTCCAGTGTGCTAGTGGAGCCCAGTGTGTATGGGCGGGGGTGGTCAGGACTAGACCAGTACAGTCTGTAGTGGGGTAGTCATGTTCTGGTAGTCCAGTGGGCTAATGGGGCCCAGGATGTGTGGTCTGGGGTGGTCAGGGCTAGATCAGTACTGTCAGTGGTGTAGTCATATTCTGGTAGGTCTGTGAGGTAGTGGACTGAGGCTAGGTCAGTACAGTCTATATGCGAGCTGTGGTGATGTACTGCACTCTCTGCAGGGCTCTGCGCTTGGCTGCAGCAGCGCCCTTGTACCACACAGCAAATACAGAGTTCTAGAAGTTGGAGAGGAGCTGCTGTGGCCCTCCTCAGGCTTCGGAGGAAGTGGAGGCGGATATGGCCTAAGTCGAAGGGAGGGTAATATGAGAATGAGCTGTAGTCGGATGCCGCGAGTTCTCAGATGTAACTAGTGACCGTCTCTGCTCCCCCCAGCCTGGCGTTCGGCTCCATCAACCACTACACCAGCCCTGTGAAGAGCGTGACGTTCGACAGCCTGCCTGTGCACACCTCCTACTGCAGCTTCAACAGCATCGGCCGCCACCACCACGGCTTCTACAAGGACGACGAGCTCAACGACTCCGACTCCGAGACGTACTGAGAGAGAGAGAGAGAGAGAGAGACTCACCGTGTCTTAATCACCCAGAGGCAGCCTGGCCTCAGCAGCCGGTCACTGCGCAGAGCCTTAACCGTCTCACACGCACACATACACATGTTAGGGCTGCACAATATACAGGCATATTCATATCGCGATGCTATTTGCTGCAGATTGTGATGGCGGAGGACCATACGACAAATATATATACATTAATACGTCACAATATACGATATGCATCATAATATATATATATTTTTACAAGTGGTGATGTGGATCAGGGCCGGATTTAGGAAACGCGATCTGAGAACGCATGACGTATGACTGACAGGCCTGCAAATGAACAATACGAACGTTCCTGTATTGATGGAGGTGCATTATTAGTATGAGCCAATCCACAAACTGGAGACTATCGTGATGTCATGTATCATGATGACGATAAATGTGATCATATTGCCCACCGCTCAGGGGCGATGTGTTTTTTAATGTATATGAGAATCACTAATGTGAAGCCTGAAGTTTTGGCCAACATCGCGACGAACCAACCTACATATTGTGCAGCCCGTAACAGGTAACGGTCATATGCAGAAGTTTGGGCGCCCGAGTTCATGTACCATAAATTTTTTTTCTTCTATACAGAGAATTTATTGCACAATTTCTGTTTATTTTATGAACTAATCTGAATTTCTGAAAAATTAAAACGAATTTTATACTCGGTTTCGATGAAAAAGTCAACAAACAGAAACTGTGCGTTAATTTTAGCAGGTGTTTGTGGTTCGGTTTGAGATCCGGTTCGTTCAGACTTCTGCATGTGGCTGCACACGTACATAGAGGCACAGCAGGCTGGCCCGCCCGGCCCGGCCCAACCCCACCCCCATATCCCCACCCCCATTCTCCATCAGCTCAACCTCAACCAGCACCTTGTGTGCCCTTTCAGCAGATACCTCAGCGTACCTTCTGCTTCTTTCGCTCGCCTCCGGACAGCCGCGTCAGACGAGCTGTGCTCCGAACCTGGCAATAAAGCGGGGAGAGAGAGAACGGGCAGCCCGGGACCAATGTTGGAAACGCGTTCTAGCTCTTTTTCAGCTGTTTTGTTTGTTTGTGTTTTCTTTTTGGGGGCAAAACAAGGATCTGAATAACCGACCCCGAACCGAAGGCTGGTATGGCGACGCGGGGGTGGACGTCTCTGCTTGCTTAGTTCCGCGGTTTTATGAGTTCGTATTAGTGGGGGTACAAAAACGAAAGAAGAAGAGAAGATTTATTTTTCGAAACAGGATTTTAATACATGTCTATGTCCTCGTTCCCTCGGCAGCGGGGGGAAACAGATGTTGAAAGAATTTGCTTCTATTTTCGAGTCGTAAGAGGGCCAGCGCAGGAGGATGGCCAGCGATATTAGCATCGTAGCGCTAACAGCAATGAGCATGAGTGGCGTGCAAGCTAACCGCTGCTGTCTTCTCTTTCAGAATAAATTATTCTTTTTATCTGTTGTATTTATTTTAGTTCCCATATTTCATCATCTGTGCCTTCATGAGTTTGCTGCGTGGATGCAGGAGGAGGCGGAGGAGGATTAGGAGGAGGAGGATTAGGAGGAGGAGGAGATCATAAGGCAGGTTTTTGAAGGACGTAAACAGTGATGCACAAAATACAACACTACATATGTTGAAGCACTGAAACTGAACTGAAGCGGGCGGCGTCGTGCGCTCCAGGTGAAGAACACTGTGTAAATCGATGTTGGCATCTGATTCCTTTTAAATGGTGAAATATAAATATTAAGATGTTCTATCTGCATTGTTTTTTCCCAGCTCTTATCGTTATTATAATAATCATAATTATCATCATCAGATTTTTGGGTTTGCTTGATTAGCTAATGAAGCCCCTCGCGTCCTCGGCCGTCAGTCGTCTCTCTTTTTAATTGTTATTATTCTATTTTTCTGGAATGATTTGAAACTGGAAATCCGTTTGATTGGTCATCCTTGCGCGCCGGGTGAAAGCGGAGCTGCTTTGCTCTCCTTTCCTGTCGGAGAGTGTTGGGCGAGCGTAGCCTTTCGTTTAGCGCGGGAGGTTCCTGTATATTTTCTGGTTGACTGAATAAAGAGATTAGTTATGTCACTCCATGTTTGTTTGTTTGTTTTCTAAAACAAGCTGCACAAAGTCACTACACTCTGAAGTGTGCACAGAACCGGAGTTCTCCATGACGTGGAGTCAGTCTGGGGAATGTCTGCCCTGCTAGAGCTGCCCTAGATGACGGTAACTGGGGTGAAAGGAAGGATCTAGAAGAAACACCAGTGTGGGAAACCACACACAGCTGCACACAAGCCTAAGATCGCTGCGTCTGATCTGAGGCCACCCTGGTGGGGTGTAAAGTGCCCCTGCTGGAGCCCCAGCGGAGGCGTGTTCTCTGGAGTGATGGGTCACGCTTCACTACCTGGCAATCTGATGGAGGAATCTGGGTTGGCCTAGTGCCAGCAGTACAGTTTGGTGGGGTGGGCGGTTCAGGGCTTGGACCCGTTAGTTCCGGTTCAGGGTCCTGTTGACTCTACAGCACACGACATTTTACAGCTGTGTAGCAGCTTCTGTAGAGAAGATCCTTTCCTGTTCCAGTGTGTGTAGTTGCATACAGGGGGTCCCAGCATGTACCACTTTACCAGCATATACCGTGTATAATAGAAGAACATACCCTCACTTGGTGAATAATTCAGTCAACACAAATTACGTTTATGAATTAATTTATGCTTTAGGAAAAATACTTCATTTAGTTGTGTAATTTGCAGAAGAAGCCTAATATTTCCTTTTGAATAATGTGTAGCGGTTACTAAATAACTATTTGAAATTCTATGAAATTTATGAATTGTATTGAATAAGTGATAATATTGAATAATAATTAATTCATACATACTAAAAAATGTAGTAGATTCATAGTAGTCGCTGAATAATTTTAGGTTTATATATAAATGTGTGTGTATGTTTGTACAGTGGGGTGCGAAAGTTTGTTAATTTTCCTGATTTACCTTTATAAAGCATTGATTGTTTGGATAAAAAGATTGCATTAAATATATCATATAGGGGACAAACACAGGGATATTTGAGAAGTGAAATTAAGTTTATATGATTTACAGAAAGTGTGCAATAGTTGGTTAAACAGAAGCAGGCAGGTGCATACATTTGGGCACTGTTGTCATTTTATTGATTTTAAAACCTTTAGAACTAATTATTGGTACTTTGGTAAGTTCAGTGACCCTTGACCTCCATACACAGGTGACTCCAATTATGAGAAAGGGTATTTAAGGGGGGCAATTGTAAGTTTTTCTCCTCTTTGCATCTTCTCTAAAGAGTCGCAGCATGGGAGTCTCAAAACAACTTTCAAATGACCTGAAAACAAAGACTGTTCACCGTCATGGTTTAGGGTAAGGATACAGAAAGCTCTCTCAGAGATTTCAGCTTTCAGTCTCCACTGTGAGAAAATGGAAGACCACAGGCACAGTTCAAGTCAAGGCTCGAAGTGGCAGACCAAGAAAAATCTGGAATAAACAGAAGCGAAGGATGAGGAGAACAGTCAGAGTCAACCCACAGACCAGCACCAAAGACCTACAGCATGATCTTGCTGCTGATGGAGTCACTGTGCATCGTTCAACTATTCGGCGCACTTTACACAAGGAGATGCTGTATGGGAGAGTGATGCAGAGGAAGCCTTTTCTCCGCCCACATCACAAACAGAGCCGCTTGGGGTATGCTAAAGCACATTTGGACAAGCCAGCTTCATTTTGGAATAAGGTGCTGTGTTATTTGGGCATAACAATGGCCGTTATGCATGGAGGAAAAAGAACACAGCACTCCAAGAAAAACACCTGCTACCTACAGTGACATTTGGTGGTGGTTCCATCATGCTGTGGGGCTGTGGGGCCAGTACAGGGACTGGGAATCTTGTTAAAGTTGAGGGACGCATGGATTCCAATCAATATCAGCAGATTCTGGAGACCAATGTCCAGGAATCAGTGACAAAGCTGAAGCTGCGCCGGGGCTGGATCTTCCAACAAGACAACGACCCTAAACACTGCTCAAAATCTACTAATGCATTCATGCAGAGGAACAAGTACAACGTTCTGGAATGGCCATCTCAGTCCAGAGACCTGAATATTATTGAAAATCTGTGGTGTCACTTAAAGAGAGCTGTCCATGCTCGGAAACCATCAAACCTGAATGAACTAGAGATGTTTTGTAAAGAAGAATGGTCTAAAATACCTTCAGCCACAATCCAGACTCTCATTAGAAGCTATAGGAAGCGTTTAGAGGCTGTTATTTCTGCGAAAGGAGGATCTACTATAGGTTGTTTTTTTTTTGGTGCCCAAATTTATGCACCTGCCTACTTTTGTTTAGACAATTATTGCACACTTTCTGTAAATCATATAAACTTCATTTCACTTCTCAAACATCATGTGTTTGTCCCCTATATGATATATTTACCGGAAGTTTTTTATCCAAACAATTAATGCTTTATAAAAGTAAATCAGGAAAATTAACGACGCTGCCCAAACTTTCGCACCCCACTGTAAGTATGTGAGTATATGAGTGTATATAAGTATATGAGTGTATGAGTGTATATAAGTATGTCAGTGTATGAGTGTTTATAAGTATGAGTGTGTATAAGTATGAGTATATAAGTATGTGAGTATATGAGTGTATATTAGTATGTGAGTGTGAGTGTATATAAGTATGAATGTATATAAGTGAGTTTATGAGTGTATATACGTTTATAAGTGTGTATGAGTGTATCTAAGTATGTGAGTATATGAGTGTATATAAGTATGAGTGTATATAATTATGTGAGTGTGTGAGTGTATACAAGTATATGAGTGTATATAAGTATATGAGTGTATATAAGTGTGCGTGTGTGTGTGTATGAGTGTATATAAGTATATGAGTGTATGAGTGTATACAAGTATGTGAGTATATGAGTGTATATATGTATGAGTGTGAGTGTATATAAGTATGAGTGTATATAATTGTGAGTGTGAGTGTATACAAGTATGTGAGTGTATGAGTGTATATAAGTATATGAGTGTATATAAGTATATGAGTGTGTGAGTGTATATAAGTATGAGTGTATATAAGTATGTGAGTGTGTGAGTGTATATAAGTATGAGTGTATATAAGTATGTGAGTGTGTGAGTGTATACAAGTATGTGAGTATATGAGTGTATATAAGTATATGAGTGTGTGAGTGTATATGAGTGTGTGAGTGTATACAAGTATGTGAGTGTATATAAGTATGTATGAGTATATAAGTATGTGAGTGTATATAAGTTTGAGTGTATATAAGTGTGCATGAGTGTATGAGTGTATATAATTGTGAGTGTGAGTGTATACAAGTATGTGAGTGTATGAGTGTATATAAGTATATGAGTGTATATAAGTATATGAGTGTGTGAGTGTATATAAGTATGAGTGTATATAATTGTGTGAGTGTATACAAGTATGTGAGTATATGAGTGTATATAAGTATATGAGTGTGAGTGTATACAAGTATGTGAGTGTATATAAGTATGTAAGTGTGTATGAGTATATAAGTAGGTGAGTATATGAGTGTATTTAAGTATATGAGTGTATATTAGTATGAGTGTATATAAGTTTGAGTGTATATAAGTATGAGTGTATGAGTGTATGCGTATGTATGAGTTTGTATGAGTATATATGAGTGTGTATGAGTGTATAAGAATGTGTTTATATGAGTGTGTGTGTGAGCGTATATGACTAAGTGTATATATATTGAGCGTGTTGTGTTTGTGTGGTCTTCTCTTGGTAAAGGCTCTAGTTAACTAATGACCGTATACACAACACTCTTTTTTTCCACCTCGTCATTCAGGGTGCTACAACCGAGTCGAGTCGGCCGTCCCTAACGAGCCGAGGCCCTAATAAGGCCGGGTCATTAGTGCTCAGCTTATGGCCATACTGTTCCCAATCCCTCTTTAATTGGGAATGCACATTCCCCATCAGCCGCTGTATTCACTGCAGCCCCCGTTTCCTTCGGAACTCTTCAGCATGCCTTTCAAAGGTTAAATCCAGAAATATACCGTCATTAACGGAGGTATTCTGAGACACGGCCACGTCCACCGCTCTGTTAATTATGGCGCATAACGTTCCCCGGGACTTTGATTCATTCTAGAGGAAATACCAGTTTTTCTTGAAGGTGAGAATTCCTGACGAGAGCGCACAGCTGAGCGTATAAAAGCGAGAGCATTGAGCGCGAGAGCAGGAGAGAGGACTTTCATCCACCGCTGCAAATCATCTGAAACCATCGGCAACTCCCAAACAGACATGTAAGTGACCGATGCTGTTATGCGGTGATTCAGAAACAATTTTTAAAAATGATCTTTTTTTTGTTCGTTTTGAAATGTATTTTAGTATTACTGATTCTGTAAAGTCTATATACAGTACAGAACAGGAAAACATCAGTCGTGTAAATCCATGTACAACAGGAATTGAATTTTTTAAATTAGGAATGTAACATCAAAGGGATTTTGTTATGAAACATACGGTTATGTCTTTAGTCAACTCACTGAAAGATTCAGAATTGAACAAGATGTATCAGCAGTCCTTTAGAAGAGTTGTTTATACCAAAGTCAGTATTTTGGTTTAATCCTTTCATTTATTCAATCCTCGTTTTGTTTTTTTTTTTTGTTTGTTTAGTTTTTTTATTTTATTTTATTTTTTTACAGAAGCTTGGTTTAACTAATATCTGTATAAGCAAAACTTTTTCAAGTATGGTCCTGTATAATCAGTCCTTCCATTTAATCAAGT
Source organism: Prochilodus magdalenae (assembly GCA_024036415.1). Taxonomy (NCBI): domain Eukaryota; kingdom Metazoa; phylum Chordata; class Actinopteri; order Characiformes; family Prochilodontidae; genus Prochilodus; species Prochilodus magdalenae. The sequence continues at coordinate 36,570 of JAMWET010001251.1, read as the reverse complement.
TTTTACTAATGTAACTCCTTAAGTGTATATCCATAAAACATATTAGGTTAATAGGTCCAATATTAAGGTAGCATAAAGGTAACACAGTATAGTAAATTCTTCCATTTATTCAACTCTTATTTAAATCAGTTTAACCAGTATTTGTATAATCAAGACTTCATTAAGTATAATTCAGAATAATCAATCCTTCCATTTAATCAAGTCTTTATTAATGTAACTCATTTTTAACTTATATTTTGTCAATCCTTTAGTAAGTTACAGCTGTCATTACTTAAAATATATAAGGTAAATAGATCAAGTATTAAAGTTTATAGCTTTTCAAGTTTTCCTTCAGTGAGTTTAATCAAATCTTCATTAAGTTAACTCAATTTTATCAATCCTTGAGTAGGATTCGCCAGTTTGATAAATGATTCCTAAAGACTTACATAGTATCAGTTTAATCACGTTTTCCTCAAGGTAGTTTATTCAATCCTTCATCAAAATAAATAAGTGTAGTCAAACATTTTATTTATTCAATTCTTATTTTACTTAACTTGGTTTAATCAGTACAACTCAGTATAATTACATCCTTTTTTTAATCAAGCCTTTAAGTTAAATCATTTTGCTCAATCATCTAGTAAGTAACATCAGTTTAATCAAATCCTCCAGATGTGAGTTTAATCAATCCTTTATTTGAATGTGTTCATTTAGTTCCCTATTAGGGTAAATTAATTTTATCAGCCATTCACTAAAAGATTCATAAGTTAAGTAAAAAGGGTCATCAATCATTAATTTAATCAATAATTTAAATCTGTTTAATCAATTCTTCCACATATTCTTCACTAAATCAGATCAGTTTAATCAGTACTTCTGTTTAATCAAGCCTTTATGAAGTTTACTCATTTTTGTCAATCCTTCATTAAGTTACATCAGTTTAAACAGTCATTCCTTAAGATATATTAGATAAATCCTAAATTTATTCAGTCCATTATTAAATCAAATTTGTTAAACGTATACAAATCCATATAATCAACCCTTTATTTTAATCAATCCTTTATGTTAAACAGTTTCAGTCCTTCAGTGTAGATATTTCAATCCTCCAGTAGGCTGCATCAGTTGAGTGCAATTTTCTTTAAGTTAACTTTAAGAAGAATTGATTAAATCTTTTAGTTCATCTATTCTTCAGTAAGCTAATTCAGTATAATCAACCCTTGAGTTTAATCTTTATAAAGTCAAATCATTTTAGTCAATCCTTTAGCAAGTTACATCAGTTTAATTTAAGTTAATTTAAATGTTAATTTATTAAATAAATTCAAAAGAACTGGTGTAGTTTTTCATTATGTTATATTAGTGTATTCTTTAAGATAATCAAACCTTTATTAATCTAATTCGGTATAATCAATCCTCCGTTTAATCATGTTTATTATGAAATTAAATTCTTTGTGTCAGTCCTTCAATAAATCTTAATCATTTCTAATTAAAGAAGTTACATTCGTTTAATCAACTCTTTATGAAGTCACATCGGTTTATATAATCCTTTGTTGAAGAGTTAAATTGGTTTAATCAATTCTTCTTTAAGTTTCGTGAACTTTCTTTACGATCATTTGTTTTAAACAGTCCTTGATTGGTTTAAATTTAACTTAGTCAGTACATCCTGTTTTTGTATAATAAAAAATCCTTTGTTTTAAACAAGTAAACAAATGAATAAATAAACAAACAGTTTAAAGACTTTGTGTATGTGTGTGTGAATGTTTCAGGTTGACTGTGTTGGTTTTAGTTACGCTGTTGATGGTCTCTGTTGAATCAGACTCTTCGAGTACAGAAGAGTGGAAATCACTCAGCAACCCAAAAAGCAGAACACTGGTGAGTTTACACCCTTTAACACTATATATTATATTGTATTATATTATATTATATTATATTATATTATATTATATTATATTATATTATATTATATTAAAGTATATTATATTATATTATATTACATTATATTATATTAAAGTATATTATATATTATATTATATTACATATTCATACAATTACATGGCCAAGTTTCTCTTTTACAGTGACCTGTTACCTGTATAACTATATAGGAGGAGTGGGAGAAGTATTAGTACTAGTAATAGGTTTATTAGTAGTACTAATACGACTGATAGTATGAGTAGTAATAGGACTGATAACATGAGTAGTAATAGTAGTAGGATTATTAGTGGTACTTATAGAACTGATAGTATGAGTAGTAATAGTACTAGGAGTACCAGTGTTACTAATAGGAGTGGTAGTATGAGTAGTAATAGTACTAGGAGTACTAGTGTTACAAATAGGAGTGGTAGTATGAGTAGTAATAGTACTAGGAGTACTAGTGTTACTAATAGGAGTGGTAATATGAGTAGTAATAGTACTAGGAGTACCAGTGTTACTAAGAGGAGTGGTAATATGAGTAGTAATAGTACTAGGAGTACCAGTGTTACTAATAGGAGTGGTAGTATGAGTAGTAATAGTACTAGGAGTACCAGTGTTACTAATAGGAGTGGTAGTATGAGTAGTAATAGTACTAGGAGTACCAGTGTTACTAAGAGGAGTGGTAATATGAATAGTAATAGTACTAGGAGTACCAGTGTTACTAATAGGAGTGGTAATATGAGTAGTAATAGTACCAGGAGTACTAGTGTTACTAATTGGTGTAGTAGTATGAGTAGCAATAGTACTAGGAGTACCAGTGTTACTAAGAGGAGTGGTAATATGAGTAGTAATAGTACTAGGAGTACTAGTGTTACTAATAGGTATTGTAGTATGAGTAATAATAGTACTAGGAGTACTAGTTTACTAATAGGTGTGGTAGTGTGAGTAGTAGTAGTGGTAGTGCTAGTAGTTACAGTAGTATTAGTAGTAGTATTAATAGTAATATGACTATAAGTAGTAATAGTATGGACAGGAATGGTACTAGTAGTATTCCTGCTATTACTAATGCTAATAATACCTTCTACTCTTACTACTGTTCCTACGCTACCCCTGTTACTATTACTACTCATACTTAAAATACTACTACAGTTTTTCCTAATACTACTAAGCAGAAGAGTAGTACTAGGAGTATGAATCTGGAAAGCAGCCCTACTAGTAGTTGAAGGAGGTGGAGTATTGTTACATCCTTTGTGTAGTAATAATAATAATGATAATAATAAAAAACAATAGTAAAAGTATTAGTAGTAATGATCATAATATTTGTTATTATTATTATTTATTTATTGTTTGTTTGTTTGTTTGTTTGTTTGCTTGTTTTGATATCACGATTTTCCTCTGTCCTCAGTTTTTCCAGATTCTGCAGTCGTACCTTGACGGTCGAGCAGCTCAGGGTAGAAAGTTAAACATGAAAGATGACATGAACAGCAAAATGACGAACGCTGCATTCGACAAATACAGCAACTTCCTCCACAACAGCATTTTTGATGTCTAGAGAATGAAGAGTCTGATTACTCTTCATATTATAATGACATGTGTCGTGACTGTATATTTTACACAGTAAATCATGTTCCTCACGAAGCCGGCTGGGTCTGTGGTGTTTGGCTGCAGTATCAGGGAGAACCAGCTGTACTCCCAACACTTAACCAGACTCTCACAGAACTCCTTTATAGTAAAGTACATACAGAATACTAACCAATATTACTCAGAGACCTGACAATAATAAAGGCCAGTGAGTGGAAACACAAGGTGGGTGTTTCCAATAAAATGGCCGGTTAGTGGAAGCACAAGGTGGGTGTTTCCAATAAAGTGGCCAGTGAGTGGAAGCACAAGGGGAGGTGTTTCTAATAAAGTGGCCAGGGAGTGGAAACACAAGGTGGGTGTTTCCACTAAAGTGGCCAGTTAGTGGAAACACAAGGGGAGGTGTTTCTAATAAAGTGGCCAGGGAGTGGAAACACAAGGTGGGTGTTTCTAATAAAGTGGCCAGTGAGTGCAAGCACCGGGGAGGTGTTTCTAATAAAGTGGCCAGGGAGTGGAAACACAAGGTGGGTGTTTCTAATAAAGTGGCCAGGGAGTGGAAACACAAGGTGGGTGTTTCTAATAAAGTGGCCAGTGAGTGGAAACACAAGGTGGGTGTTTCTAATAAAGTGGCCAGGGAGTGGAAGCACAAGGTGGGTGTTTCTAATAAAGTGGCCAGTGAGTGGAAGCACAAGGTGGGTGTTTCTAATAAAGTGGCCAGTGAGTGGAAGCACAATGTTGGTGTTTCTAATAAAGTGGCCAGTTAGTGGATTATGTGGGTTAAAAGTAAACATCTAGGAAACATGTTAACAGACTAAACTGGTGCGCTACTTTCTAATATGGGCAATACACAATATGACCACACGGTGGCAGCATTGCTTCATTTACTGTACTGAAGTGTAACCAGCACATCTCAAGATCAGGACGAGCACACGCTTTTTTTTTAAAGACCGTCTTAAAGGTGGTAGGAAGGAGACAACCTGCCTCAAAGCACAGCTAACCAGAGGGTGCATTAACATGCCTGGGGTCTTTAAACACCCCAGTGTCACTGCTGGACTGAGAATGATCCACCACCCACATCATACCTGCTCTGTGGTGGTCCTGTGGGGGTCCTGACCATTGAATATATATTAAACTATTTATCAGTGTGTGATCCAAACAGGGGACAGAACTCAAATCCATTCAAATGAACAGAATAATGTTTAATAAAGCGTTTATAAACAGACGTGTGATTCTGAGCTGCGTATGTCGGACCTTCAGTGAACCTGAACACCACCGCTCCACCCAGTCACAGCCATGAGCCTGTTTGGTTAACCTACATTTCCCCATGCTGGGCTGAACAGACAGAGTCCCCCGGTGCTGAGCGTCAGTGCCGTACGCAGGGCTGGGTATCCGTGCTTACAGGACCGGTGACGGCTGATGAGCAGGGCTGAGAGGATGAGCTCAGTACTCCAGTATCAGTGAATGCTAGTTTGTTGGTAGGTGGTTGCTATGGTATCCCAGATGGTTGCTAGTATGTTGCTATGTGGTTGCTTAGGTAGCCGAAGTGGTTGCTAGTTTGTTGGTGCGTGGATGCTATAGTACCCCAGGTGGTTATTGGTGTGTTGCTAGGTTTAATGCTGTAGTATTTACAGTACGCTGGTGAAAAACACCATCCAATGAGAAACTCAGTCTATACCACAGTACCTACATTTAGAGCTTAGAGTTATACACTCGACCTAATGAGAAACTGTAGAACAGACTCAGTGTATACCACAATACCTACATTTAGAGCTTAGAGTTATACACTCGACCTAATGAGAAACTGTAGAACAGACTCAGTCTATACCACAGTACCTACATTTAGAGCTTAGAGTTATACACTCCACCTAATTAGAAACTGTAGAACAGACTCAGTCTATACCACAGTACCTACATTTAGAGCTTAGAGTTATACACTCCACCTAATGAGAAACTGTAAAACAGACTCAGTCTATACCACAATACCTACATTTAGAGCTTAGAGTTATACACTCCACCTAATGAGAAACTGTAGAACAGACTCAGTCTATACCACAATACCTACATTTAGAGCTTAGAGTTATACACTCCACCTAATGAGAAACTGTAGAACAGACTCAGTCTATACCACAGTACCTACATTTAGAGCTTAGAGTTATACACTCCACCTAATGAGAAACTGTAGAACAGACTCAGTGTATACCACAATACCTACATTTAGAGCTTAGAGTTATACACTCCACCTAATGAGAACTGTAGAACAGACTCAGTCTATACCACAGTACCTACATTTAGAGCTTAGAGTTATACACTCCACCTAATGAGAAACTGTAGAACAGACTCAGTCTATACCACAGTACCTACATTTAGAGCTTAGAGTTATACACTCCACCTAATGAGAAACTGTAGAACAGACTCAGTCTATACCACAGTACCTACATTTAGAGCTTAGAGTTATACACTCCACCTAATGAGAAACTGTAGAACAGACTCAGTCTATACCACAGTACCTACATTTAGAGCTTAGAGTTATACACTCAACCTAATGAGAATCTGTAGAACAGACTCAGTCTATACCACAGTACCTACATTTAGAGCTTAGAGTTATACACTCCACCTAATGAGAAACTGTAGAACAGACTCAGTCTATACCACAGTACCTACATTTAGAGCTTAGAGTTATACACTCCACCTAATGCTACAGGTGCTATATTTAGCTAGCCAGCTCCAATAGCTAATTAGTTTCAGTAACTTTAGCTAAACTACAGTAGCTGGTAAGATATGACACTTCATCATTTAGCTAGCAATGCATGGGCTGCACTGTGTCAGCTAGCAAAGTACAGTAGCATAGTGCTTCAGAGTAACTTCGGCCATGCCATATGAATGGAGTAGGCCACAAGCTGAGGTTAGCTAGCTAGCAAGATTAGCAAGTCACTTCAGAACTTTATGCTTAGCCTATAAATAGAAGTTTGTGTAACACAGGATATAATCCCATGTCTCCTAATACCGTAATCCCTCATGCGGATGCTAAATAATTCCAATCGGGTGTGGAAAGAACACGAAATCTACATGCTCTAAAAGCTAAGTGGTGCTACATCAGGCTGAGTGGGATGTTTACCAGCGTCCTGTACAGCTCAGCCTCACACCGGCAGCAGTGGGAGAATGGATCTGTGGCTGAAGACTGGATAGGGCCGATGGCAGTGATAGGAATCTGCGGTGGACAGTATGATGGTGTTCGTCCCCAGTGGAACCTCCTTCTGTGTTCTAGGCTTGCAGAGCCCAACACTGCTACTCCGTCCTCTGTCCTATAGGACCTACAGAACGCTAGCAACACAGCACAGCACAGCACAGCACAAATCCTCACGCACAGGGATCTTTGTATATGTCTGATTTAGTTCTCAGACGTCTTACAGATCGCACACTTGGTGGCTAATACACTGTACTGTGTACTGTAGCCGCTGTTAGCTGTTTTCAGATTCTAGCTATCCTACATATGAGTTATATTCATACTTGTCAGATTTATGATATTTAGCAGTTAGCAAAACAACACTATTGCTAATTGAAGAGGAACCCCACCAGTTTTTCAAGGGTTCCACTAAACTCAGTGGGTGAGGTGTAAAATCGCTCAGTGGTTCGGTGTTCAGTCAGAAATGTTCAGTGTTGGTGAATAGAACCAGATGTCCACCAAGTCACTACATGAGATGGTTATGAATAAGCTTCCTGATGTCTGAAATGCTGTTTATGATAGCTTTGGCTTTAAACTCCATTCGTAGTGGAGGGATACATGCTGTGTGAGGGTGCGGTGAGGCAAAAAGTAGTCCCTCAAAGAAAATCTATATGTGTGTCTATATGTGTCTATATGTGTGTCCTAGACGTGGAGACCCCTGGTTCCCATTACCACCACTGTAAAGAACATCTGAACCACCTCACACCAAACCCGCTCCAAATCACATCCCACCACTGTGCCAAATTACACTAAAAGTTAAAATCCTTATCAGTTTCACTGTATATACTGGAAAAGACCGTTTCCACTTACTGTCTCCTAATTATAACTTTCTCATAATTGACATGCTATCTCATAATTATGACTTACTATCCCATAATTATGACTTACTATCTCATAATTATGACTTACTATCTCATAATTATGACTTACTATCTCATAATTATGACTTACTATCTCATAATTATGACTTACTATCTCATAATTATGACATACCATCTCACAATTGACATGCCATCTCATAATTTTGACTTACTATCGCATAATTATGATCTACTATCGCTTAATTATGACTTACTATCTCATAATTATGACTTACTATCTCATAATTATGATTTACTATCGCATAATTATGACTTACCATCTCATAATTGACATGCTATCTCATGATTTTGACATGCTATCTCATAATTATGACTTAGCACCTCATTATTATGACTTGCTATCTCATAATTATGACTTAGCATCTCATAATTATGACTTACTATCTCATAATCAACATGCTCTCATAATTATGACATGCTATCTCATAATTATGACTTACCATCTCATAATTGACATGCTATCTAATAATTTCGACTATAGCATAATTATGACTTACTACCTCATAATCGATGTGCTCTTATAATTACGACCTACTTTCTCATAATGATGACTTACTATCTCATACTTATGGCATCTCATCTCCAATGGGTTTCCACACTATACACATCTGTACTTTAGATAGCCTCTCAGCTTTTATTAAGACACCTCCAGAACGAACGATAGCTATACGTCCCGTGTAAGCGCCCCCGTTGTTTGGAGCCTGATGATTTGGCGTGTATGGAAACACTGTGTGTAGTGAAGAGAAAGAGTCTGGCCCTGCAGGCATACAGAGCTCTAAATAAGAAGTCTCTGGACATGACCTATTGACACACAGCCCTGAAAACCTCCATGACCATCGCTCTGTTAGCCGGGCTCGGCCGGCCTGCTCCGCTGCCGTACAATGGGGTATTCACTCAGCTGCTTGTAAACCCTGAATGAGGGAACTGTCCAACAGTAGAGATAAATGGAGCTCTGACTGAACGGATTTGGCACGGATTCCAGAACCCTGACCATACGGGAGGCCGCTGGTCTGTACAGTGCTGGTTCCTATTATAGAACGTGTCTTTAAATGAGCACTGGGATGAGATTTATGAAGAGAGTGGCACCATCGTTGCCAAAATGGCAACTTTACAGGAGAGGCCAAAAACCTCATTTAATTTGAATGGAAGTCAATGGAACCAGACGTTTCTCCAAGCGGGTTTGGGCAATTTCTGATGGTCCATTCTTCATGAAATTCACATACAGTGTAACCAGCAGGTCATGTGATCAAATGAGACATAAAAATAAAAATCAACAATAATGGAGATACATGTTTTTCTTTGGACAGCGACGATATATCCAGTTCCCTCTGGTAACAATGGACATCATGGATGGCAGTGGCATCACCGGAAAAATTTAGCACATGAACAATTCCCATTGGTTACAGCAAAACTGATGGGTGGCGGTGGCATCCGGTTCCCACTGGTACCAACTAAAATTACGGATGGCTGTGGCATCACTGGAAAATTGAATATATAATCAATTCCCACTGATCATGGATACAATTGTGGATGGCTGTAACATCACCAGGAACCGGACATATGACCAATTCCCACTCGTTACCACCTAAAAGTGGCAGTGGCATGAATGGGAAATTGAACTTATAGCCAATTCCTGTTGGCCACAGATATACTGGGGACGGCTGTGGCATCACCAGGAATTGAACCTACGACCAGTTCCCACTAATAACAACTAATAACTGGATGGCTGTGGCATCCCTGGAAAACCGAATATCACATTCCCACTAGTCATGCTTAAAATTGTGGAAGGCTGTGGCATGAACAATTCCCATTGGTTATGACTACAATTCCGGCTGGTAGAAGCATCAACAGGAAATGAAACATATAACCACTTCCTACTAACAGCTCAAAGTGAAGATGGGCGGTGGGTGCACATCTATCCAGTTCCCACTGGTGTCAACCAAAAGTACGGATGGTTATGGCATCACCGGATAATGGAATATATAATCAATTCCCCATGGCCACATGGATACAGTTGTCAATGGCTGTGGCATTACCAGGAATTGAACTTATAACCAATTCCCACTGATAACAGCAGAAATGACAGATGGTTTGGCATCACCGGAAAAGTTAACACATAAACGATTCCGTCTGATTACACTTAAAATTATGGATGGCAGTGACATCACCGGGAATGGAACATATAACCAATTCCTATTGGCCACAAATGAAACTGCAGATGGCTGTGGCATCACCAGTGATTTACCACATGATGGATTCCGACTGGTACCAACTGAAATTACGGATGGGAGTGGCATAACTTGGAAAACTGACACATCACTGACACATCATTAATCGCTAACGGTTCCGACTAAAATTATGGATGGTGGTAGCATGAACGGGAAATTCACCATATAACCGGTTACCGCGAGTAACGACCAAAATTACGGATGGCTGTGGCCTCACTGGAAAATCGGATATATAATCAATTCCAATGATTACAAAAAATGGTTGTGGCATCACCGGAAAAGTTCACACATGGACAATTCCTTCTGATTTAAAATGATTGATGGCAGTGACCTCACCAGGAATTTACCACATGGCAAATTCCCACTGGTACCAACTGAAATTACGGATGGGAGTGAAACTACGGATGACTGTGGCATCCCTGGAAAAAAACAAAACAATTCCCAACGGTCATGGCTACAATTGTGAATGGCTGTGACATCAGCAGGAATTGAACCGATATCCGATTCCCACGGGTCGTGGCTAAATACCCTTGTACCCGAATCTTTTATTTCCAAGAGGGATTGGATTTTCCATGACATGGATTTTCCCTTCAGATTCAATCAGATTAGATAATACAACAGGATCGTAAGCTAACGCTAAACATGATCGTGACTTTCATAATAACGCAGTACCTAAAACGTACCAGTATGGGATCGGTTGTGTGTTGACAGATACTCAGTACTCAGATCGGACGGCGGACATGGCAAAATCGGAACATTCCTAATCAGATCCCGTGAGGGAACAGGCAGTCCAGGAACGCGTTTAAACTTCAGGACTGGAGACTCTCCCAGCACTCCAACTTATCGTCCACAAGCGTTCCCGAAGCGTTCCCGAAGTCCTTGCCTCCCGATAGTTCTCAAGTTCATCAGTGGGTGGCGCTGGCGAGAATAGTCTCTGAAGGAGAGTTCTGAGCCGACCCTGATGAGGTGAGTCAGGGAGATGGGCTTCCTTATGTCCGTGGAATGCTCCGCCGAAGAACCCTCTGCTACATCATCACTGTCATAAGAGAACCTCAGTGTTGATTTTGGTATGACTCGAGAACGTCAGCTGCCTGAAATGGTCTGAGAGACGTGGGTTACCGCTCACGAGTCCAGAATCACTGATCATATAAACGCAGTTATGCAGCAGATCCACTTATGGAATAAAGACGCTGCTGTACAACATCAGCTTTCAGCCAATCAGTAAAGAGCTGTGAACACTGAAGGGACGATTCCCAAACGACTTTTTAAAAATTTACATTCATAAAGGAAATTGCATGAATTCATGTGCAAAATAAAATTAGAATAAAAAAGTTCTAATAAAATTATATTCCGAATTAAATTTGGGTAAAATTAACATCCAGAATGAAGTTCTAGCTAAATTAATAATTATGAATTTCATTATTATTATTATTATTACTAAAAAATCAAAATAAATATGTGTACAGTTAATATCAGGATAAAATTCTAGTAAAATTAATATTCAGAGTGAAATTTGTGTCAAATTAACATCCAGGATGAAGATCTTGTAAAATTAATAACTACTGATTCATTATTCATAATCAATCAAAGACTTACGAACAGTATTAACACCCAGTTAACCCAGAGTGAAGATCTAATCAAATTAATATCAGAATAAAATTCTAATCAAATTAATATTTAGAAAGCAATTTGAGTAAAATCATCATCCAGAATGAAATTATATTAATATTCAGAACTTTCAAAATTCAGAAAGCAGTTCTAGTAAATTAATTCAGAATA
>JAMWET010001251.1:0-15000 GCA_024036415.1 Prochilodus magdalenae | reverse complement strand
AGTAAATGGAATGCAGTAAATGAGAGGAGTGTTGTTTTGGCATGTGGGAGGTTCTGACTCCTTCTCCTCACAGCAGAACAGAGCAGTACACAGTGAAGCTTGAGAGGAGCCACGAGTGTGAAAGCAGTAGGCAGGAACCAGCAGCCAGCGAGGATCCCTGCACGCGCTGCAGCTCTACTCCTATTCCATTTAGCGTTAGTGTTGATTTGTGGTCACCCAACAGAAAACTGTCCAGTCAGGCTTGTTGTCTCCGGGGTGTCAGGGCAAAGGTCATTAAATCCTTCCCCCAAATATTTAATCTTTATTTATAATATTCCTCTGTGATTCCTGAAGTACAGCAGACTATGCAGCCCACGCAGCACCAAGCTGCAAACCCCTGGCTCAGTCTCAGACGGGAGCGGAAGTCACTCAGTGGGAAAAACAGGCCGAGTCCTCTTGGGATTAATGTCAACATTTTAAAGGTCCAATTAGAGTGTGGTAGAGCAGAGTGTGGGGGGGCGTCCAACATTTACGACCTGACAGCAAACACAGTTCCTGACCAGTACAGGCAGCGCTGTAAAATGCAGAGAGGTTCATCCTTACATCTCACGTTGCCTCATTAAAGTGCCAACAGGGGCGAATACGAGTTCTGCTTTAGTATATTACAGTCGAGTGCATGAATGACCGCTGTGGATCATATCGCCCCCTACATTCCTAGTTAGTGTATCTACGCTCTGTCAGAATGAACCGTTTTACTTGGGTCCATATCGCCCCTACACTTCCTTGGTAGTGATATTACAAGTCTCGTCAGAATGCACCGCGTGGGATCGTAAATTCCGCCCCCATCCACTTCCTGTAGTGTATTACAGTCTGCTCAGAATGACCGTGTGCGGTCGTTATCGACACATCCTCTCCCCCCTACACCTTTCCCTGCACTAGCGTGTTACAGTCTGTCAGCAATGCCACCGCCCCCGTCCCTGTGGCGTTCGTATCCAGCTCCCCTACACTTCCGCTAGGCTGTGTGTGTACAGTACTGTCAGAACGACCGTATCTTGAATGGGTCATATCGCCCCATACACTTCTGCTCAGCGTATTAACAGTACTAGTCAGAATGACGGACTGTGCGGTAATATCGCCCCCCTACACTTCATCTCGATAGCTTATACAGGTCCTGTCAGATCATGACCGGGTGGGTAATATCGCCCCCTACACTTCCCTTAAGCGTATTACAGTCTGTCAGAATAACTTTAACCGCACCCAGCTTGGTCACGATTAGCGCCTAATAATCGCCCCCATCACACTTCCTGTAAGCCGCCCTATACAGATCTGTCAGACCACATGAACGTTTTATAGCGAGTAATATCGCCCCATACTACTTCCGTTAGTAAAGCACGTCATTACAGTCTAGTCCGAATGATACGTGTAAGGCGTCATATCGCCACCCTACACTCCCTGTAGCGTATCTACAGTCTAGTCAGAATGACCGTCGATGCGTGTAATATCGCCCCCCTACACTCTCGCTATGTATAACAGTCTGTCAGACTATGAACGAATGATGCGCCGTCATAATCCGCCCCCTACACTTACCCCCCTCATGTAGCTGCATTCAACAGTACTGTTTCTGTCAGAATGACCGTGGGGTAGTATCGCCCCCTACTACTTCCTGTAGTGTAGTACAGTCTGTAAGATATGAACGTGTGGGTCATTGTGTATCCGCCCCTAAGTATGGTGTGAAGTAATGTTCGAGGGCTCTTTAACCTGATTAAGAGGGTATTAAGACCAGCAGTACCGGGGGGCTGCCTGCTGAGAGGTAAGGACTGCTGCTATAGTAGCCACTGCTCCCACAGCCTACTGCTCATACTAGACTTCGCACCTTCAGCACACACCACCTGATATTACTTTAGTGGGCTCACTGGAGAGAAGAATAGACGACGAGAGAGAGAAACGATGCAGGACGGAAGATGAGGAGAAGACATTTTTTTTAACGAGACAGAGAGACAGATGAGAGAGATTAGAGAGAGAGTTATGCTAACAGAGCTTCTAGTTACGCAGCATAGTTCGATGCTTCATTATTAACCAGACTGCAGCGCTTCGCTTCCCAATAGCTTCACACGCTTCTAATCTCAATGTTCCCGCTCCACCTTTAAATAGACTTCAGGCCCCGCCCATTTCTGCCCAGCTCAGCTTAGCCCCCAGCGTGACCTGAATTGTCCTCAGCCCAGCACCATTTAAGGTGGAACAAAATCTCCCCACACAGGCAGCCTCCCACATCTTTAACAGCGATCCCGGAACACCTTTCAATCTAAAAGCAGTCTGCCACATTCGGCACTCATGCGACAGATTCCCAAACTCATCTCTGTACAATATTGCGAAGCAGCTTCCGATCAGCGTCTTGTGCACCCTGAAGAGCACTGACGGACCTGAGGAGCAGCTCAACCTTTACTCAGCAACACACTCCCAACAGCCAGCCTGTCAGAGTAGCGAGCCATGCTGTTGAATTGTGCTATCCGTGTGTGCCCGGTCTGGAGCAGATCATCTATAACTTGATGAGCTCCATAGGAGGATCAACATTATATCTACTGCTGTGTGCGTGTTCCAGATAGCGAAATGCCGGTAGCATCGCACACGGGAACAGTTAGACCTATAGCATTAGCTCCAAGCAACTGACATAAGACATAAACTAAAATAAGTATAATGGGCGGAGCCGTTATGTACACAGCGAGGCCGCATTTCTATTTAGTCTATTTCACAGGTGCCCATTGCATGCATCCATTGCAGGTGGCGTCCTCGCTGATCCATTGTACTCAGCCAATCAGAGCCAGAGCTCATCAGGTATGACGTCACTGAAAGGGGGTCGGAGTGGTTAGAAGCTCCTCACTGCAGAACAGGGAGAGAGAATCATCCGGTGTTGAGCTTATATGGGTAAGGTGTGACAGAAACAGCAACCACTTCTAGGAGCTGAACTTGCGAGGCGTGTATGTTCTATTACACTCGTATCACGTCCCTCCTGTCTCTATATTCTACCCGAGACTAGAAATATCACGTTTCCCTGTACATGCAACAGAGGCGCAGGAGAGAGGATTACTAGGGTCTTCATGCTACGCCCCAGTGGAATCTCCAATCTGCCACGAAGCAAAGGGATCTGAAAGCCTCCTGAGACGCGCTTTACTCTTTCCCACTTACTGCCAACTGACGAGCTCAAAACATTACACACCAACCATGACGGCAGCCTCCACTGCTAGCAAAACATTCGGACGGCGCAGAGTGAAGCAAACCGTTGTATTTCCATACACATGCTCTTTACAAAGTCTCTAAAGCACGACGTGCTGCCTGGAGCTGTATAAGACTAGTTAAGCCGGCCGATAGTGGTCCAGTAAAAAAGGTTTAACAAGCTCAGCCCACGAATCGCAGACTAAGTATTATTTCTACGCCCGGCAGAAGTGTTACTTCTTCACCCCGCACACAGCACTCTATGAAACCCGGAGCGCTGCCGCCTGTCCTACAGGCCCCCATGGAACTTCGCAGTCCATCCAGCCCCTCTATCAGTAGTGCGGAATGGTCGATAATAAGTCTGTATCGATTTTTTTTTTTTTTTTTTTTTCTTTTTGAGACTCTGATTGTCGCTTTAGGACCGAATAACAAATAAAAGGCCCTACAACTGCAACCCAGACAGCAAAAGGCGCTTCTGGCCCACATACGGCCCAGATTCCCCGATTATTTCATCTGGCTCCACCGCCCTAGCCACACTGCGCGAGGCACGGCTAATACAAGTTATGCAATATGTGCGGCCCAACCATGACTAACCATCACAGGATTTACAGCTCTAGCGGCTTCTATCTAGTGCCAGAAATAGCGACCAGATCTCTTTTGGAAGCTATGGGGAGCCATGCATGCAGTTTCTATCATATGAGCCGGCCACTTTTGGCACACCAGTGAACTGCAGCGTAGCTCCTCCGTCGCTGGCGAGCGTGTCCGCCACCACGCTGCTTTTATATAGGCGGAAACAAGTAGAGCAATGAGGACAGGAGTGCCCACTCCTTACTCCAAGTCAAAACATGAGAGGGCGAAATCCCACCATGCCTAATGCCTAATGTCCAAAACTATTCAGCCAAACAAGAGTCCGTGGGCAAGTGTCCTGTGGAGTGTCCTGTGCGGCAGCACGTCCTGATGGGCCCAGCTTAGTGTAGACAGTGATTCCTGTAGGGCCGTGTTGTGCAGAGCAGTAGATCCCTACTTGTAGAGGCCAGTGTCTCAAGTGCGGCAGCGTAGTGCTAGAGCAGTGTCCTAGTGCGGCAGGTGTCCTGTTGGGCAGCGTTGTGCCAGAGCCAGTGTAACCTGTAAGCGGCAGCCGTCACCCAGCATGGGTACACATGGCCCAGACGTCGGTGGGCCAGCATCCTGTGGGCAGCATCCTAAACAGTGCGAGCAGCGCTCGCATAGGCAGCGTCCTGTGAGAAAGCGTCCTTGTGCCGGGCCAGCGTCCTGTGCGGCCACAGCATCCATCAGCGTAGAGCTCCTGTAGCGAAGGCGTCCTGTAGGCAGAATACGCCTAGGCAGCAGCCAGCACGCTGTGGAAAGCGTCCTGTAGGAATTTTTCTCTTTTTTTTTTGGCGCAGGTCCTGTGGCAGACGTCCTGTGGGAAGCGTCCTGTGGGCAGCGTGCCTGTGGGCAGCGTATACCTTAGTGGGCAGCCATTTAAAACCAACTGTCCGACCTAAAGGCAGCGTCCTGTAGGGCAGCTAATCCTTAGGTCGGGCAGCGTCCTGTGGCGAAGGTGTCTGTGGAAAGCCATCTCGAGCCACCACTGATAAAGGACTAGGAGCTATGACCAAGCAAGTTAGAGCGTGAGTGTGCCAAAAGCCATACCCTCAGAGCCACCATCTTAAGGTGCGAACAGAGAAAGTGTCAACAAGAACAATGGCCAAGCCCAACCCTCCACCTCGTCATAGTCTCATGAGCGTCTCTCCACATGGAAAGCCTGCCCATTGGTAGATAAGTCATAGCTCCTCACATGTTGTCTGCCTCAGAGAACTTGCTCAGATACTCTCATTCTTTGACTGTTTTTGGCCATCCAATCTTCTTGACAATGTCTAAGGGGTGTCAACATTAGCCCCCTACCCCTGGTCTGTGCATGGTATGGGACTGTTACTGAACGAGAAGGAGCCTAGGGCATGCCTGAGCTCTGTCCAGACACTTTGTTTTATTTACCACATATTTATAGATCCAAGGTTCTGACGGCCAACATGCCGGCATAATGGATCCCATGCCTCACACACAAGAATCTGGATAGCTAGCTGCCCCGGTGATTTTAACAACATCTCCCTCAAATCTTTCGCTACTTAGTCGTACTACCTTTAGCCAGCAGTGCTAAAGCTAAACTTCAGACACTAAACATGTCTTGCCTTGAGGAGAGAGGGGATGATGTGCTGCATCAATAATGAACCCTGAAATTGCGATCTGACCGGAGAGAAAGCTGCCGGTTTCCGGTGCTCCGTGCAGGTATTTGCTTGCGAAGCAGAGCTTTTGGACCTGTCAATGCCGCTCCTCCGGATCACTCGGCTCCTTTCACAGCCATGCAGCTCCATCATCCTTGACCGTCCGCCGCCCAGGAAATTCATCCGAGAACTGCTGCAAAGAGAGGCCGCCGTCCAGTGAAAATGCGTGCATATATGGACTGACTGAGGACAGAAGGAGAAAACAGGGGTGGTTAGTCAAGAATATGGGCTAAGTTGTTTACAGCCACGCAGAGAGCAGTAGGGGCTGGCCAGACTCCACATACAGACGCTCGTACCTCCGGACCCAAAATGGGTGTCAACCATGACCGGGCACGTCAGCGCGTGTCTGAAATTGAGCTGCTTCGTCTCGGAGAAGTGTAAACAGATCAGATCAGAACAGATTTAATGATCCAGACCCCGGCCAATAAAATAACGAAAATAATAATAAAAAATAAAGTATAAAATAGCCTAAAACTAAGCTGCCGCTAACAGTGACTGAATGGATGGGGTACTACTCTCTGCAGTGCCCCTAGGTCGGTCATATTCCCACAGCCAGAATAGAAATGAGCTTGTGCGGATGAATTTTAATTAATCACCGCTAGTATAACTGGTAGTCAATGGACAACGAGTGCCTGTCTCACCTGCGTGACGCTGAAATGTCGTTAAGCTGCCCCCTAACGGTGCAGCAACGAGACGTCAGTCCAAAGTAGGCAACTCACCTGTGAAAGGTAGGGAATTTCTGTAGCATGGTTGTTTCATGCCTCGTAAGCACGCCAGAGATCTCCGTTAATCTCAGTTATGACTCGGTTCTGCTGATATGCCGAGCCCTTTAATCGTTATCCATGAACAGCGAACATGGTCCAGCAAGCTAAAGACATGAGATACAGCTTCCATAATGGCCGCCCATGCTAGTTTACTGCCTAGCTGCCAAGTTATCGACGCCACTATTCCCAACACCCTCCGGGTCCGCGGCCATTAGTGGGATACTGATACAGCCCTCTCCTGGAATAAACCCCTTGTCCAATACCAAGCCCTAGCAGCCTCGGACATCTCTACCTATGAAATCAGACCTTTTTAAAATTAGAAACAGGATATTGAGATCTACTACGCCTGAGTCAGATCAGAGAGGAGGGAATCTTTGTTTGGTTCACAGCCGACTTTAGTTGGATCAGCGGAGTGTGCTGTCGTGTAGTGCTTTGTCAACTGTGCTGTTGTTGGAATCAGAGCGAATGCCAAGTGTGGTGGTAGTTGGTGTGGTGCGTGTGAGCGTGTAGAGACTCTTCTTCTTTTCTCCCTGAAAGCTCTTCTTTCATGACCAAAGGGACTAGCCTCCACACTGTGAGGCCTCCAGTCCTGCTCAAGCCCCAACATTCTTTTATTTTGCTACACAACAATGTTTTTGCACTATGTGGAACTGTTTGTGTGTAGCTCCTGTCCAAGTGCCTACAGTAGTGTATATGTGTGGTTGTGTGTGATGTGTGTGTGTGTACGTCCACAGTAAAACAATAATAGCATTAACGCTATACCTAATAAAATG
Source organism: Prochilodus magdalenae (assembly GCA_024036415.1). Classification (NCBI taxonomy): domain Eukaryota; kingdom Metazoa; phylum Chordata; class Actinopteri; order Characiformes; family Prochilodontidae; genus Prochilodus; species Prochilodus magdalenae. The sequence goes on along the minus strand of JAMWET010001251.1, from coordinate 7,989 downwards.
AAATTGAAACCAACAAACTGGCTAGTCAACATAGCCAAAGTTGACAGGACAGCTCGACATGGGATTCGATGACCCTGATGTAGGTATATGAATCCGAAAATATGGATACCTGAATAATTCATAGTGGATACTGAATAATGCATAGTGCGATACTGAATAATGCATATTCGGAATACTGAAATAATGGCATAGTGGATACTGAATAATGCATTGAGTAGGATATTGAATAATTCATAGTGGATACGTAATATAATTCATCAGTGGATACTGACTAATTTATAGCGGATATTGAATAATTCATAGTGGATACTTGGAAAAATTTATAGTGGTATACGATACTGAATAATTCATAGTGGATACTTGAATTAATTCATAGTGTTATACTGAATAATTCATAGTGATATCCTCTGAATAATCATATGGATGCTGAATAATTCATATTGGACTACTGAATAAATTCATAGTAGATGCTTGCAATAATTCATAGTAGATACTGAATAAAATTACATAGTAGATACTAAATAATTTATAGTAGATACGAAATAATTCATAGTGGATACTGAATATTCATAGGTATGATACTGAATATATTCATAGTAGGTATCCTGAATAATTTATATTAGATACTGAATAACTTCATAGTGGATATGAATAATTCATAGTGGGATGCCTGAATAATTCATATTAAGATACTGAATCATTCATAGTGGGATACTAGAAATAATTCATAAGTAGATACTGGTGAATTAATTCATAGTAGATGATACTATGAATAATCTCATACTGGATTTACTGAATAACTCATAGTAGGATATTGAATATAATTCATGAGCTGGATGCCGAATAATTTCATAGTCGATATAGCTCGATAATTCATAGTGGATACTGAAATAATTATCATAGTAGTATATACTGAATAGTTCATAGTAAGGGATATTGGCAACTAATTCATCAGTTTTCGATACTGAATAACTCATGAGTGTATCCTGAATAAACTCATAGTGGATACTGAATAATTGCCTATAGTGGATACGTGATAATGCATAGTGGATATTGAATAATTCATAGTGGATACTGAATAATTCATAGTGGATACTCAAATGTTCATCTACATTCTAGTTTGATTGTATTTGCTGGATAACTAAGTTTCACATGCCGTATGGCCTTAAAGGGATTAAGAAAGAAGTCCTTCTCATTTTCACAGCTGAACTCCTCTCAGCAGAGAAGCAGGAAAAAGGAAGAGCTGAAGGTCATGACCTCTTTAAAATGCCCGCTAACATACACACTGGAAACATAGATGAACTGGGCGGACATTATGCCCCGCTTTATATACGTGGCGGAACCACAATACAAGCCCTGTGTACTGTACAGGTAACAAGGCCGCCAGAACAAGTAACAGGCACTGGCCCCAGGCTTGAGTTCCAATCAGGGGATCACACAGCTCACAGAACCAAACTGGAACTGTTCAGATATTTCCATTTTGAGAAAAATCCAATATCCAAATATCATACAATAATAAGACCAACCCAAGATATACGGTCATATGCAAAAGTTAAACATCCAAACACGAGAAGCTAGAGAAGGCACACATTATCCTCTACAGAGGACACACTTGAATAATGAATATCAGATTTCCGTTCTCCCCAATATATAAATATAAATATAAAATAATATCAAATCTTATTCATTTCTTCTAGCTGAACACACTGATGGGAAAAACACATAAACCCTGAACATGTGATCGATATATAAGTTGTGCTGATGACAGCAGTGTTTTTAAGGTTCTAATATTGTACCCACACGAAAAAACTACAACACCACGTTGTTTATGTATAGGTGATTTTTTACTAGACTATGTGCAAACCACCAGCAAACAGTTACAGTTATATTTCACTATTATCCTGTCATATCATCACTGTCTGTTTAATATCACCTTAATCCAAGTAAAAACATATCTATCTCCCCTCCATTTTTTTTTTTTTTTTGTTGATATTTACTTTTGTGTATCATTCATTTTTGATGTAGCAGAGTGCAGCCGAGGGCGTTTCACCCTGCAGCTGCAGAGCTGTTTTTAAAAACATTTTCCTGAGCAAACACAATGGTACCCCGACAGAAGATGGCCCCAGAAATGGCCCAAAACTGCTTGGAAAGACGTCCTGGTTCATTGACTTCCATTCAAATTGAATAAGGTTTTTGGCCCTCGGTCCTGTAAAGCTGCCGTTTTGGAGATTCTGTTTTTCTATGGCCCTATAGATGCAGAACACCAGGGCCTAACTTCATATAATCATATTACGGTCCGAGTTATTGTGTGCGGACAGAGCACTATCAGACACCTACACATATTCGCATGGGGTCCTGACCCAGATTATATCGTGTTGACCCACAGGTTAATAAAGTATTATCAGCACAGCTTTTTACACAATATTCTATTAATTATCTTATTGCCATTGAGGAGCCTTGCAGTTTCGGAGATCCAGTTTTTTCTACAAATATTGCACAACGTCACGAATACGGTAATGATACATGGTTACTATGCGATTAAGATTATTAGAGCCCAGCCGATACATCAGAAGCCCTGATGGTACTGAACGAGTTCTGTTATGTTTGCTATTATTTTTTTTCCGCAGATGTTGTTGAGTCTTAGCTTGGAGTGTCACATTGAGCATAATGCATCTCTAATGCATCTTTCATGACAACCCAAGGTTTTATCGATTTGAGGTTATTGCTGATGGACCGATAAAGACCACAATACTATCAGCTTCATATCAGCGATATAGTCCAGATGACCGGCCTTCTTCTATCAGTTATTATTTAATTGTGGTGGTGTCGATCTGCGGCGAGTGGGTCAATGTTGAGTCCACTAGAATTTATTTGGTATTTCATCTGCGCGCGTTTATAGATGCTAACAACGCCTTACAAAAAATTCTCCTCTCAAAAAAAAAAAAAAGTAAAAATGGGTAAACATGTTTCCTGTCTACGACCTATAAATAACAACCGCCGCTGCGAACCATGGGACTGAATGTGGCGCATTAGATGATAGCATGCCATCGAAGTCCTTGCTCCCACACCACATACCCTCATGCCTCTTTTGGCTATACTCACGCTTAAGGCCCCTCCAAGCACAACATGGAGGCATTTTACGCAAATGTGGGGGTTACCCTGGATAAGCGGGGCTATGGGGTTCCTGCGAACTGTCCAGTTCCCACAGCATTTACCAACCTGGGCTCATCTTGCATGATGTCTCATGATCCATAGTCCAGATTTCAGCTCGAGCAGACCGTAATTCCCTCATCCTATACTCGTACCGACCTCACCCATTGTAATACTCTGTGACCTAGCGGACGTGACTCAGTCGCTGGGGGATGACTCAGTTCACAGTAACACCGTAGCTTTAGTCTGCAGCCACTTGTCACTACTCTCCCATCTTTATTTTTGAACTCAACCTAAGTGTTGACGCATGGCGCCTTTCACAAGCGGCATGAGGTCTATTGCATATGCTATGGCCAGTGTCTAGTTAAGAGCCCAATCCTTAATCTATCAAAAACAGGCACCCACTAACTAGAATTAATGAAGCAAGGCCTCTTCAGTTACTAGCGCACAACAGGAGAACGGCGCAACTCGCCGAGCAGCTGTTGGCAATGGGCGAGGTCTCATGCATGAGGCGCTGTTTGGACTTCAGCGAGTCATCATTTTTCAAGTGGCTCTGTCCGCCCACGAAATTCTCCTGGCCTCACCAGAGCGCGAGATCAGAGTATTACTAGATCAATGAGCGCTAGTTCGTTTCTTCACCACAATTCCGGGACCACGGTGCCGCCTCAGTCCATTCCATTTAATCGAGGGAGTCAGGGCACGAGCTCCTCCCGAGCTACCCGTGGAATGTATGTATCCGCATCCCGGGCTGGAATCTATACTTTACTGTGTAATTATCTTGTCCAGCAGCAGAGAGCGTCATTTTATAGAAAGCTCAATGGATTTTTTTTCTTTTTTTTTTTTTTGTTACATGGATTTTTTAATCTTGTTTCAGCCAAATAATATGATTATAAAAACTTACGTTTTGGGCTTTAAAAACAGTTGGTGCAGTTGTCTATTAGGAAAACTCCGGCTTGCAGGCGCCAGTCTAAGAATATAGCTCCGTACCCTCTCGGCATAGAAGTAAGATACGCTGCTGATTTATGACGGACGCTACTCCAGCACAGTAGAGTCGCGAAGTACACCTCTGGAGGGTGGGCGGGTTATGGTTATGAGTCTAGGTCCTACCCATATATATACCCCACGCCTATGCCCTTCGCATACCGATGACATTATTATGTGGTGGTTCATGTTTAGTGTGTAGTTGAGTGCTTTTGGGCGTTTGTGGAGGTGGATGCCCCCGCCAACATTGCACATCGGCTTTTTCCTCAGAAATCTTGCATAGTATCAGTTACCAAGATACTTACCTTGGAGGCACCAAGAGAGCATCTGCGGATAGAGCTGGCTCGTCCTGCTGGCCAGTAAATGGGGCGAAAGCTAACACCGCCATAGGCCCTATATTATCAGCAAACAGGCTGCAGAGCGGGAGCAGTGGCCTGTCGTCTCCGCTTTATTATTATAAAAGACCAGCGGCGAGATGCAGTCTTCGCGACCTCCGTTGCATCCGAATTAATATTTAAATATCCGGAGTCCTTAATATCTAATATTTTTAATAGATATTATATAAAGGGATATAAGAGAGTGCCCGATATACGATACGGACCACAATTAGGATTCTGCTGCCTATGCTAATGCTGCCTATCAGTCACGTGTTGATAGGTTAACAGGGGCCCGGAGTCATGCGAACCAGAAACCTGCAGTTTCCATGTCCTAAACCATGCACTGAATGATACGCCCGTGCTCCAAGCAGTCTCCGCCACACCAAGCCAAACTGCTCACCGCCTCCTCCCATGGTGCCGGCCATCTCGCCCTAACTGCAGAGCCAATCGAATGAACTGGAGGCCTACCAGCGTCCCGCTCGTACGACACGCCCGCTCGCTCGCGCCGCCGAGTCTGAAGAAGCCCTGTTCGAGTGTTCATCAACTGGACACATTATGATACATAAGCGTGGTGAGAGTTTTCAACCTGACTGGAGTCACAGCTGAGACGTTTCAGCAGTCGATCGGACGTGAAGGGCACCACACGTGATCTACAGAGGGTCTCACAGCTAACAGCAGCCATATCAGAACACAAACCAAACCCTGAGGAGGACAGAGCTGGCTAATAATGCATTTTTTACAGAGAGTGATGCAGCCTGCAGAATGGGGGATTTGATGTGGCAATGGGGAATTGAGGGGAATGGGAATTGATGTGTGAAAGGCGGAACTGGTGGCCGGCAGGATATGCGGAATGATGCTGGAAATTGCACCCGATTAATGAAGAATGGGGGAAGGATTGATGGACGGGATAGGCAGTTGAAATGGAAGGCAATGGGCGATGACTGGAGTAGGAAATGGGAAGATGACAGAATGCGCAGGATTGACAATGGCGGCAAAGGAGATGATGATGAGGGAAGGGGACTGTATGTAGGATATGGCCGGCGTTGCATGGGCGAATGGGAGAGTTGATGGGGCTTCAAGTTTTTTTTTTTTTTTTTTTATGTGGAATGAGGCGGTTGATGTGCGAATGGCGATTATGCTGGAATGGCGGATGACTGGGGACATGAGGCGACTTATGTGCCGCAATGAGGGAGTGATGCTGTGGAGATGGATTATAGATGTGGAATGGGGATTGATGTGGAATACGCCGGGATTTGACATGATGCCGACATGGCATTATAAGATGTAGGAATAGGGGAGCGATCGCATGAGTGTAGGAATGACGAAGGATCTTCATGTAGGAATGGCGGGTGGATCGGAGAATGGGCGTTGCATGCGGATGAATGGGGGTTGATGTGGCAATGGCGGGTTGATGTGAGCATATGCGCGGAACAATGCTCGACTTATGCTGAGGGAATATGCCGGTATAGATGTGGAATCGGGGATTGATAGTGGATACACTTGAGGCCATTGATGTGGAATGGGTATAGATGTGGAATGGGGATTGATGTGGAATGGGGACTTATGTGGAATGGGGGTTGATGGGGAATGGGGGTTGATGGGGAATGGGGATTGATGGGGAATGGGGATTGATGTGGAATGGGGACTTATGTGGAATGGGTATAGATGTGGAATGGGGGATTGATGTGGAATGGGGATTGATGTGGAATGGAAATAGATGTGGAATGGGGGATTGATGGGAAAGACTTGATTTTATTTTTATTTTAGCACAATGCCTCAACATAAAGTGTAAATAAGTAAGTGATGAGTGGTGTGTGTTAGTGACCTTAAGTGTTAGTGTAAGTGTTAATGGTGCATAAGTGTCAATGCCAACATAAGTGTTAGTGCTAGGTTGTTGTAGCGCTATTGTTGTAATGTGTTAGCGGTGCTTAAGTGTTATCAGATTTTGAGTGTTAGCAGTGTTTAAGTGTTAGCGGTGCTTAAGTGTTAGCGGTGTTTAAGTGTTAGCGGTGCTTAAGTGTTAGCGGTGCTTAAGTGTTAGCGGTGTTTAAGTGTTAGCTGTGTTTAAGTGTTAGCGGTGTTTAAGTGTTAGCGGTGCTTAAGTGTTAGCGGTGTTTAAGTGTTAGCGGTGCTTAAGTGTTAGCGGTGTTTAAGTGTTAGCGGTGTTAAAGTGTTAGCGCGTGTGTATATATGGTGTTTATGCTGTAGTGTTTGCTTGAAGTTTTGTTTTTGTGGGCGGTGTTTTTAAGTCGTTAAACAGTAATTAAACACAGTTTGAAACACCCAGTGAACGTGACCGTCACACTCAACATCCATCCATGCGTGAGGTATAAGTGAGGGTCAGCACTATACCAAGTTCAACGCTGTCAACAAGAAAAAAGTAAATCTACCACAGGGCCTGAACGGGCATGTCCCAGCACCGGGGGGGGGGGGTGTAATCTTATCTGCATATCAGCCAACTCCCAACACCAGGAATAAGGGCTCCCTCAGCACGCCAGAACATCTCTCCAGGTTGTGCTGTTCCACCTGACGGGTGCTGCCCATGAGCAATCATATCTTAATGACTGACCGTTAACGGGCAGATAATGATACACTTACCCTCTTCATTCAGTACGCACTCCTGCTACAGGCTGTCAGGATTCGCTTCGCTCGGTCCGTGACCGGAAAGCAGTTGGTGAGGAACTGTTGCCCTGCATTAATTAATCTGATATGATTCTAGAGGTAACTCTTGAGTACAGGAGTGTTTTTACTATAGCAGGTATGATTTGTAAGGCTGAGTCATATGACATTACAACACCTGAATGGTAATGCTTACAGGTACCCGGCAGGTAAACAGTACCGCTTGGGCTCATCTAGTCCATTTCTACATTAAGATAATAGAAACGTTCTACTCCAAATCACTGGAACCTGACCTTAGCTGTGAAACATGGCGGTGGTAGTATCACGGTCTGGGGCTGTCATGCTGCTATTGGACCAGGATAGTGTGCCATTATTTGATGGAGCTATGAATTCTGGATGATGGAGGGGATTTTTTTGGGCGTTCCATTTGGGAACTGACCCTCAACAGAAGATCCTGCAGGAAGATCATAACCCTAAAACCCCACTTGGTCTACAAAGAATGAATAAACCAGGAGGAATTTTAATTTGGAATGGCTGAGTCAGACCAATAGAAATGCTGAGGTGGAACCTTGGGTGGGGCCTTCACGGAAGAACCTGAAGTAGTTCTATTAGGAGGAACAGGCCAAGATTCCTCCAGGTCAGTCCCCACTGGACGTTGCCCACAGGACGCTGTTGTGCTGGATAGTTTGGCTGGTGGACGATTCTCAGTGTTAGTGGTATTGTAAGTGTTAGTGATATTGAAAGGGGTAAAAAAGGGCATAAAAAAAAAAAAAAAAAAACAAAGAAAAAGAAAAAATATAAAAAAGAACAAACAAAAAAAAAAATAAGAAGATAAAATACAAAGACGAAGATAACACAAAAA
>JAMWET010001250.1:0-12626 GCA_024036415.1 Prochilodus magdalenae | reverse complement strand
ATTTCCACACTTCTGCATATGACAGTGTAAGGAGAGGTTGGAAATGCTAATGTAAAAAGTTATAACTAGGAGGGATGGAGAAGAAAATGTTTAAAACCCCCTTTAACTAAGCAGATCGACCCTATTTGGGGTAAAACAACCCAAAATCAGTCACATAAGCACATAGATACCGCATAAAGAATGATAAAGCAGCAGCCAGACATTAACACTAGCCTTTCTCACTCTGCATCCCTTCTTAGCAGTGTACCCAAAAAGCTCCAGCTGTAACGTAACTCCACCTAAAAGAGTAAAAGTCTTACCTTTAGTCATTTTGCCTTTGGCCAGATAAGCTCTCAGTCTCTCGGTTGAAAGCTTGGGAGTGATTGTGTCTTGTGCTAAGTTGTGCTGATATTTATATCTGAGCCGAGTTTGTTTGAATTCATCTGCATTAGAAACGTAACACTCTCCGTGCTGCTCTCTGATTCATTTATGTGTATTCTTATACGTATGTAATTGGAATATGCTAATGTGCTTTTGGATGTTTTTCGCATGTAGCCTTTTGCGGGACTTCAGGAGGAATGACTCTGCGACTGGAAAAATGAGCTTGGCTGTTTTTTCCTCATACTGAAAAAGCTTAAACAAGGCAGAGTACAGCTGTACCTGCTCCGAAGAGTCCTGTCACCTTGTAATGTATGTGCTACATATACTGTACGTGTACAGCACCTACAGTATGCACTTTCAGATATTTAAAAATAATTTTGTTGTGTCTCGTATTCATTAAAACAGGAAATTAATCTTTAAATATATTATATAAACAAATTATATAAATAATTAATAAAAATATAAGTAGCCACTGAATGGAAAACTGTATTTACATTGGCGTAGTTGAATAAGGAGAGGTAAATACATTGAAATGACATACCATGAACCACAAACGCTGCTGTTTCCGCCATCAAATACAGTATATACCCCACATTTCTAATAGAGGTTGGTAAAATGGGCCAATTCCAAAAACACCAGGCCACGTTCTTCCCTAGTGGACAATGACAGCAGAGCAACAGGACTTAAAATGGCAAAACACAGAAATGTACCTTTACAGGCTGTAGAAGGGAATGTTGGCACTCCTTATACTCTCCTTTCTAAGGTATCAGACTGTCAACAGTCACGGTTCATCTTTAAATGTTGGATTCCTTTTCGCCAGCTTCTTGTTTGAATGTTTTGTTCCACATTAAAAGCTACAACTCATACAAGCACCTGAATGGCATAACTGAGGCACCATACAAGATGGAACAGTAAGTATGTAATTAAGTTGCCAATTAGGAAGTCTGTAAGTGGCTCCTAGGTCCCAGCCAACGAGTGAAACCATGCAAGACCACATTTTCAACATTAGTGCATCTGTTAGTGTTCTGTTCACCTGCCTTGTTTTTGTACTGAGTACCTTGCCATCCCTTTGCTGCTGTAACACTGTAAATTTCCCCACTGTGGGACTAATAAAGGATTATCTTATCTTATCTAAATGATCCAAAACACACCTCAAAATGTATAGAACTACTTAAGAAGGTTTCAGAGTCATCCTTCGTTCTGGGGGCAACTATTTGTACAGCTATTTATTTATTTATTTATTTTAAATGACGAGTGTAGTTTAGACAGGGATGTCTAACGTACATACAGTAAGTAAGAAAGTGTTGCTACTGAAAGGTTTATGAAGTCTGTTGTGGCTCCGCCCCTTTCCAGGTGTTCCTCTAGTCCTTGCTGTTTTATACTCATTTACATTTACAGCATTTAGCTGATGCTCTTATCCAGAGCGACTTACAAGGTCAATCATATTACAGGGAGGCCAATGTAGTGTTAGGAGTCTTGCCCAAGGGCTCTAATTGGTGTAGCCCAGCCTAGTCAGTCAGCCCGGGATTCGAACCCCAGTCTCCCACGTGTGGTGGCGTGGTCCTCTTTGTTCCTGCCTGGTGTTTGGTCTCTGTTAGTTGTTTCTGTGTCCCTGTTCCTCAGTCATGTTTTGTTTTTCAGTTTTTTTAGTGTTTTCGATTTTTGTTTTTCTTTTGTTTTTGTTTCTTTTGTTTTCATTAAACAATGTGTACTTGCATCCTGTCTCCTCACCGTGTCCTTAGTAACGAAGTCATGTTTCGGAAGCGTTCTCTTGTTTACACTGGTGTTTATTTCAGGCTACGGTCCAGTTGTTACCAGTTTGTTCTCAACTAGAAGAACAGTTCAGCTGAACTTTGTGATGCACCTCCAACACAAAGGTTACTTTATCAATAGTAACGACGGTGCATCAGATCATGTGCACACATGGCTGTGATGGAACAAGCAGAGTTTCCCGCTCGGGTGTGATGGCAGTCCATGTGTAATATTCAGTGTTGAGAGGCAGGTAAAATGTCAGCATGGCTTTATGGGATTAATGCCCTGCTGGGAACACCGAATTTGATCTGTTTACCCGGGTCTATTACCTAACACTGTGCCTGAACTCTGAATGAGACTCCTGTTTGGAGGAAAATGAAGCAATGGGCCTGTTTTATGGAACAGTGATCTGAGCTAGGAAGGTAGGGAGTTGCTTATACATTATTTAATGCTACCTGGGAAACATCACTGTTAGAGCTTGGCCTTCCATTTGCTGCAGTAAATGCCAAAGCTTGGCCAGAACAACAGGGAAAAAACAATCTCTGTAATAATATATAAATGTAAATAGATTTTAAGTCATTTTGGAGCATCTCTTTTGGACCAATCATCATGTCATCACTTACTGATCACTGTGTTGTTTCCAGTATTTGTGAGTGTAATGTTAAATGCAATTATTAAAGTCCAGGCCATATTTTTACAAAAAGATTAGTAACTTCTTTTTTAGGCTGAAGCTTGAATGTAGTGTTGCTGAGTGCCAGTTCAGCTCTGAATTGTTATCTTCACTTAAAAATTGTTAAGACAATTGTAGATTATTGAACCCCTTCAATTTGCAATTTCAGTATAATACTATTATTCATTTACATTTACATGGTTGGTGTAGCTCAGCGGATAACACCACTACCCTCCAAGTAGCTACCACCTCACGTGGGAGACTGGGGTTCGAATCCCGGGCTGAGTGACTACGCTGTGCTACACCAATAAGAGTCTGTGGGCAAGACTCCTAACACTACACTGGCCTACTTTTAAAATGATTAACCTTGTAAGTCGCTCTGGATAAGAGCGTCAGCTAAATGCTGTAAATGTATTATTCTTCCTGTGAAAAAGTATTAACAGCCTGGTATAAGAAGGATTATATTAATATTATATTAACAGCCTTTGTATAAGAAGCAAATAGTGATTAGATTTGCGATTGTGCTTTAATAACATATAATGAACAAAAAAGGCAACTAAATTATTATTTGAATAATAATAATAATAATATATATATATTTTTTTTTTTCTAATTAAGCTAACCTTGTTCCTCTGGGCCATAATAAACCTGTACAAAGTATGTCTTGTGAATACCTTTCCAAAGTCCAACGGTGAATGTGTTCACCGAATTTCTCTCCTCTAAATGTGTATGTTCTTAGGTTTGCAAGCTTCCCCCTTTTTCCTCCAAACGTAACGATGGTCATTATGGCCAAACAGTTCAATTTTGGTTTCGTCAGATAACAGGACATGTCTCCAAAAATTAAGGTCTTTTTCCCTGTGTGCATTTGCAAACATTAATCTGGCTTTTTTATGTTTCGTTTGGAGTAATGGCTTCTTCCTGGCAGAGTGGCCTTTCAGCCCATGTCGATACAGAACTCGTCTCACTGTGGATAATGATACACTCTTACCAGCTTCAGCCATCATGTTCACAAGGTCTTTTGCTTTTGCTCTTGGGTTGATATGCACACTTCGAAGCAAAGCACGTTCATCTCTGGGACACAGAACCTTTTTCCTTCCTGAGCGGTATGATGGCTGGACACAGCGTGTTTCAGGTGTGCCTTAAAATACATCCACAGGTGTGTCTTTAATTAACTCAGATGTTGCCAATAAACCTATAAGTAGCTTGCAAAGACATGACATCATCATATGGGCTGTCCCAAACTGTTTAAAGGCATAGTAATCTTAGTGTATTTAAACTTTTGAGCTTGAAGAAAGTAATAAAAATTGCCTGAAAAAAAAATCCTCTCTCATTATTCTAACATTTAGCAAATAGAAATAATTGTGGTAATCCTAACTGACCTAAAAAGGGAAAAGTTTATTCTGATTTCATGTCAGACAGTGAGAAAAAAATGCATATGTGTCTTTTTATATAGTGTATATAAAGACTGATTGTCTTTTCATCTGTTTCTTTGCATGTTGCTTCGTCTGACAGTGTGTCGGCCTCCATCCATCTGTACATTTGTTCATCCATAACTTCATCCTTCATTCCTCTAGTTAACTGCACATAAAAGCTGAATAATGATGTTGATTCTGTACGAGTGGCAGAGCGGGCTAGATCAGAGAGCTGTCAATCAAGCAGCTCATTAGCTACACCCGCACAGTTTTAGCTCGACGTTTTTTAAGCTATGCTTCGTCATATTTATGTATCATGTTTGGTCATTTAAGCTTTGCTGGATATTAAGTATACCATTCAAGTTTACCATATAATTATTTTTAATATTTTGCTCTGTATTCTAATAGTGATATCTGGGCCTTTAATAGCCAACTATCATGTTTTAGTTAATGCCAAGTGAATAATGTTTGATACATAAGCTAAGAAACAGCTCGTTCTCATATGACCTGAGCCTTGGTTTGAGCTTACCATTTGCTGATGCTTTGATTTATACTAATTTTACCCTTATTGATCCCACAGTGGGGAAATTTAGTCTTCCCATTTACCCATCTGTGAAGTGAAACACCCACATACACACACACTAGGGGCAGTGAGCACACTTGCCCGGAGCGGTGGGCAGCCCTATCCACGGCACCCGGGGAGCAGTTGGGGATTAGGCCTTGCTCAAGGGCACCTCAGTCGCTACTGTCAGTTCAGGGAATCAAACCGGCAACCCTCCAGTCACAAGGCTGGTTCCCTAACCTCCAGCCCACGACTGCCCCAAAGTGTACAGACCTTTTAAATGCTTCAGTTCATCTGTCCTGATACATAACTACAGTGCAGCTGTGGTTTTTAACAGTGGTTGATAATGGGAACGCCGGGTAAACAGTTTTAGGTAATGTTTTAGTAACTCTCCAAACTCAAGTACATCTGAAGGTACATACTTTAGTACTGTTACTCTCCATACTTAAGTACATCTGAAGGTACATACTTTAGTACTGTTACTCTCCATACTTAAGTACATCTGAAGGGACATACTTTAGTACTGTTACTCTCCATAGTTCAGTACATCTGAAGGTACATACTTTAGTACGGTTACTCTCCATACTTAAGTACATCTGAAGGTAAATACTTTAGTACTGTTACTCTCCATACTTCAGTACATCTGAAGGTACATACTTTAGTACGGTTACTCTCCATACTTAAGTACATCTGAAGGTACATACTTTAGTACGGTTACTCTCCATACTTAAGTACATCTGAAGGTACATACTTTAGTACTGTTACTCTCCATACTTCAGTACATCTGAAGGTACATACTTTAGTACGGTTACTCTCCATACTTAAGTACATCTGAAGGTAAATACTTTAGTACTGTTACTCTCCATACTAAAGTACATCTGAAGGGACATACTTTAGTACTGTTACTCTCCATAGTTCAGTACATCTGAAGGTACATACTTTAGTACTGGTACTCTCCAAACTTAAGTACATCTGAAGGTACATACTTTAGTACTGTTACTCTCCATACTTCAGTACATCTGAAGGTAAATACTTTAGTACTGTTACTCTCCATACTTCAGTACATCTGAAGGTAAATACTTTAGTACTGTTACTCTCCATACTCAAGTACATCTGAAGGTACATACTTTAGTACTGTTACTCTCCATACTTCAGTACATCTGAAGGTAAATACTTTAGTACTGTTACTCTCCATACTTCAGTACATCTGAAGGTACATACTTTAGTACTGTTACTCTCCATACTTAAGTACATCTGAAGGTACATACTTTAGTACTGTTACTCTCCATAGTTCAGTACATCTGAAGGTACATACTTTAGTACTGTTACTCTCCATACTCAAGTACATCTGAAGGTACATACTTTAGTACTGTTACTCTCCATACTTAAGTACATCTGAAGGGACATACTTTAGTACTGTTACTCTCCATAGTTCAGTACATCTGAAGGTACATACTTTAGTACGGTTACTCTCCATACTTAAGTACATCTGAAGGTAAATACTTTAGTACTGTTACTCTCCATACTTCAGTACATCTGAAGGTACATACTTTAGTACGGTTACTCTCCATACTTAAGTACATCTGAAGGTACATACTTTAGTACTGTTACTCTCCATACTTCAGTACATCTGAAGGTACATACTTTAGTACGGTTACTCTCCATACTTAAGTACATCTGAAGGTAAATACTTTAGTACTGTTACTCTCCATACTTAAGTACATCTGAAGGTACATACTTTAGTACGGTTACTCTCCATACTTAAGTACATCTGAAGGTACATACTTTAGTACTGTTACTCTCCATACTTCAGTACATCTGAAGGTACATACTTTAGTACTGTTACTCTCCATACTCAAGTACATCTGAAGGTACATACTTTAGTACTGTTACTCTCCATACTCAAGTACATCTGAAGGTACATACTTTAGTACTGTTACTCTCCATACTCAAGTTCATCTGAAGGTACATACTTTAGTACTGCTACTCTCCATATTTAAGTACATCTGAAGGTACATACTTTAGTACTGTTACTCTCCATACTTAAGTACATCTGAAGGTAAATACTTTAGTACTGTTACTCCAGTGGAGGTTCTAAAGGGAGGAACTTCTACTGACACTGGAGGAGTATTTTTCATTGGGTATCTCTACTGTAACTCAAGGAAATGGTTTGTGCACTTTGTCTATCACCGACTAACCTGAATAAAATGGGATTTTTTCAGTACTGTTACAGCCTGCTCTTATTACTTTGCTCTCTCTGCTTTGTGAGTATAAATCTGCCCCACCTTTTTTTCAGACAGGCTTCTTTTAAATACTGTCCTATGCACAACGATGAAAAGAGCCAGGTGTCTTTAGCTGCACCATAGACATACGCTGTGACTTTCCAACACCAGTTTCATGTTCTATAGCTCCAAACTCCCACCGTCGTTCTCACTGAGGGTATACGTCTGGCAGTTTCAGTGTTCCTGTAAACCCAGCCATTGCATCGAAATCTTCGCTTCCTAGATCTTGGCTTCTCCGCATCCTTATAAACCTCCTTCTTTTAGACCACAATCTTGTTCCATACATAACAATAAGCTCTTAGTACGCTGAAGACAGGCATACACATATGCAGAGAGGGGAGGGGTAGATAATGTGCAGCTCCCTTCAGCTCACATACCACAGAGCAAATAATATACAGACAGTTGCTCCATCTTGCAGTTACTCCATCCTGGACTAATCAGACCTGGACTAATCAGACTGGATCTAATAGATGTTCTAAGCTGCTTCTCCATTTAGTTTTGTCTTACTCTCCTCATCCGGGTTCGACCTGAGGAGGTGGGGTTCCGCCCTTGAGCCCAGTTCCTCTCGTGGTTTCTTCCTTACTCAGGGAGTTTTTCTTCACCACTGTTGCCTCTGGCTTGCTCAAGGGGGGCTTGGACCCAGTCCCACCCCCACCCCGAATGTCTGTACATTAACCTTGTGTAACCTTTTATATAACAAATTGATTATCTGTGAAGCTGCTTTGAGACAAGGCTGGTTTTAAAAAGCACTATACAAATAAACTTTGATTGATTGACAGCTGCCCCTCGTCATCTCCTGCCACAGTGCAGTGAGAAACAGCCATGTAATAATTCCTCAGAAGGACCATACAAACAGAAAGACAGGCCGAAATATTTACAACGTAGCTGACATACGAGTCGTTCCCAGCGCCCTACGTGAAGCAGAGCACCAACGGTTACCACGTTCAGTTAAACAGCTCCCGTAACCGAACAGAACCCCACTTCAAAGTAATGCTAACCTCTAAGCTTTTGATCAGTACCTGCGCTAGCAACCTTTCAACCTCCAACGAGCCTAGGAGAACACCTAAATGTCTACATTCATGACTGATTTGTTTCCTTTAGCATGGATAACAACATTCAACTCACCGCTGCGTGACCTCTTTGTGAGATGTGCCTTAATTGCGATCTTAAATTTCCTGACTGGCAGCTCACCAGATGTCCATTAATAGCTGTTAAAGTTTTTAACTATGAAGATTTGTGCCCTTTTAGAAAGCTGGGTTTATTTAACGACGCCATCGTCCAGAGATGTTAACAGGTCACTGTTTTCTACCTGCTTCTGCCACAGAGCAGATGTTTACTCAGGTTATAGAATGTGTTATCACCCTCAGCTGGTCCAAACCGTCTCCCCGCACGCATCAAGGTTACATACCAGCGATAGAGACTCACAGAGAGGAAGGCTTGTGGGCTGCTTTGGGTTCGGAAAGTGCCGGGCATGTGAAATAACTCAATAAAAAACATAGGCTTGGGTTAATGACAGAGTTCAGTGAGCAACAACTGGTAAAATACAACTTGTAAAATATGCAGGTAAAGTACATTTAATGTTGAGCAGGTTGATTATCACATTTATAAACCTTGTGGCTATAAGACTGTCAGGCAAATTGATTGGGCTTGGTCACCTGTACAGTCTTACCTCTACATTCATCCCTTAACAAGTGGTGTTTACTACTACAGTGGTGGTGCAATGATCGATTACACAGAGTTTCATTCTATCCTGACATCAGTGGTCTAGAGCAGTGGCTCTCAAGCCTGGTCCTGGAAGCATCTTACCCTGCACGTTTTAGTAGGTTCCCTATTTTAACCCACCCCTGCAACTCTAAAATAAGGTAAGTGTTGGGAGCAGAGAAGGCTGGGTAGGCTGCCTACAGGCACCAGGTTTAGGTCTAGATTACTGTCATGGCAGCTGTTCTAGTGCTGAAGGTGGAGAGAGGCCATCTCAGGTAGATAGTCGGAGATTAAAGCATGGGTACTGAAAATACTCACTGTAGTTCAGGGATGAAGGGAGACACTCCAAACTGGTGCCAGAATGAGCAGTCTCTGGATTTCGGCACCATCCTGGAATTTCTTGATTGGCCATGCTTGTGCGTACAGTCTTCCACCACATGAGGGCACCAAAGGCGGTGCACTGTGAAAGGAAATCTACCTCCCTCCTGCAGCCCTTGTTTGCTCTTTATCGTGTGCTATAGTCCCAAGTCCATAGGGAGCCAGTGTATTTTGCTCTAAGGCTTATATCACTTTGTAGTACATAGTTTTTTTACATGTACATGTCTGAAATTGGTTGTGGGGTGGTTTGTAGATAGAGTACGATGGCATGTGCACCTCTTTACGCATTGTAAACCTCTAAAATCTTTTCTAAAGTCTCAAACAGTCATTCCAGACTAAATCTGTGGATGTGAGATCATTCTGTCTGTATTATATGTCAGATGTATATTTATTGTTCAGCAAATTCATAGATTTGTAGGGTCTCATTTCTGATCTGTTTGAACTGAGTCTTGAAAATTAACTAATCGATGGGTTACTTTTGGGCACATGACAGTGCCATGTCGAATGTACAGAGGTTGGACAATGAAACTGAAACACCTGTCATTTTAGTGTGGGAGGTCTCATGGCTAAATTGGACCAGCCTGGTGGCCAATCTTCATTAATTGCACATTGCACCAGTAAGAGCAGAGTGTGAAGGTTCAGTTAGCAGGTAAGAGCACAGTTCTGCTCAAAATACTGCAATGCACACAGCATTATGGGTGACATACCAGAGTTCAAAAGAGGACAGACTGTTGGTGCACGTCTTGCTGGCGCATCTGTGACCAAGACAGCAAGTCTTTGTGATGTATCAAGAGCCACGGTATCCAGGGTAATGTCAGCATACCACCAAGAAGGACGAACCTCCACCAGCATCACGTAGTGACCTGGCCACTATCCTGCAAGAAGAATGGCTTAAACTCCCTCTGACCACTGTGCAGGACGCAGTATATGTCATTCCCAAGACCAACTGACGCTGTATTGGCCGCAAAAGGAGGCCCTACACCATACTAATAAATGATTGTGGTCTAAAACCAGGTGTTTCAGTTTCATTGTCCAACCCCTGTATTTAAGCCCTAGTAAAAGTTTCAGCCATCACTACTAGGTGATTGTTCAGAATAGCTTTGTGTTGATTTGAAGTGACCCTTCCCTCTAAGTGGAACCAAACCATGTGCCCCCCAAGCATTCAGGCTGTCCTCACATGCACCTTACATGCCCTATGCATGCGCTCATCTACTTGTTGAGAATGAGGCTGACCATATGTGACTATATCATATTTTCCACTTACCTGTAGGCCAGTGCGGATGGTTTTTGCACCGCTGGACCCTCAAATCGGTATATGTGTTAGTCACAATGTTTTTTCCTATAACGCTACAGTAAAATCTCCCCCTGTGTAGCTGTGGACGTACTGTTCCTGCTCATCCAGATTACGTCCTGCACTGACATTCTGAGTCACCTGACCCTATTGACTGATCTCCTTCATATAGATCTAAAAGCAGACGTCACTTTAGTCACCATTCTATTAAAACACTAATCAGCTGATCCGTCTGTGCTTCTGCTGTCCGTGCCTTAATTATGACTCTTCCCTCTTTCTCCATTTTATCAGCTCCACTTACCATGTAGGAGCACATTGTAGTCCTACAGTCACAGACTGTAGTCCATCTGATTCTCTGTATACTTTATTGCCCTGTTCTTCAGCGGTCAGGACCCATACCGGACCACCACAGAGCAGGTGTTATGCAGGTATTATGTGGTGGATCAGTCTCAACACTGCAGTGGCGCTGACGTGTTGGTGGTGTGTTGGTGTGTGTTGCGCTGGTAATAGTGGATCAGAGACAGCAGTGCTGCTGGCTAACCAGCTACACAGAAAAACATTAGAACTTTAGAACTTAGACCTTTATGAAAACTCTCGAGCTGAATAAATGGACGGTGGTTGTAATTTCTGTCTTCGGTAAAGCTATTGTTTGGTGTATATCGTCACTGTCCAAAAAAGAAAAACGTGTATCTCCATTTTTGTTGGTTTTTACTTTATGCCTCATTTGATCATATGAGCTGATATTTACACTGTGTGGAAATTTAATGAAGACTGGACTAAACGGCCCAAAACTGCTTGGAAAGACATCTGGTTCCATTGACTTCCATTCAAATGAAAGGTTTTTGCCCTCCTCTATAAAGTTGCCATTTTGGAGATACCTGTTTTTCTTTAAACAAGGATGATATGCTGCTTCCCCCAGTCCTGACATCATCATTTCTTAACTGGACTAAGTTTAATTGATTTAACTGAAGGAACTGAAGGAAAGGTGAAATAAAAGCTGTTGACCAAAAGATGGAATAAAGACGTTATTTCAAAAACATTTACTGAAGTCATATAGTCTAGTGTGACAGACCTGAGTAGAGAATTCAGTAAAATGTGGCTGGACTGGGGGGGAAATAAAACATACTGAAGGAAAGATGATTCTGGAAGCTCTAAGATGATGCAAGAGGGTGGGCTATCCTGATAGTTAGCGTTAGCATGTGTGTTTAAGGTATAGAAGATGTTTCTCAATCTCTGTGATTCTCTCCAACCACTCAGTGGGCTGGTGTTTTTACATCACCTTTTGGTATCTACTCAGCTTGCTTGGAAGTTTGACGGAGCTAATGCCAAAAATAGAAAGCGGTATCAGGTTTGCCTAATGAAAAACACAAAATAGGCCAGTCCAGTCCAGTCGAGCCGCCACTTAAGCTGGAGCTTAAGGGAACATTTTTGAAACTCACAAACAGTAGAGACAGTCTCAAATCATGTAAATATCGCAACACTGTTATCTGTCTATTAGGTTTTTGGTATTGTTATATGCCGGATTGTATTATATCCATAACACAATCATTTCTGAAGCTTTAACAGACTGATTTCACAGTAGAGACAGTAACAATGAAGAAAACTGATTTTTGAACCCCAGAAGATTTTTCCTAGGTCGTCTCCCTCCATCATCTGGCGCTCGATTAACGCTCTGTGATCTTTCTTACCGGTGGAGAGAGTAGCTCCATATTCAGTTATCATTTCACAAGCAGCCTCTGATACACAATATCATCTCCCCATGACGTCCATAAGATGGCATTCACAGTGTCTTTTGCCATCCCTCTGCCTCTTCTACTCTGTTACCATTGGCATACATCATTTTTCTGATCTCTCTCTCGCTCTCTCTCTCACGTTCTCTCACCACCTCTGTGATTTTACGATTAAACTGAGTTATATCATGTCCTGCTTTGAAAGCTGCCGTGGGAGTGTCTCCATTATGTTGAATGCTGACTGACCCATGGCCATAAAAGGCATGCAGGGTGTGTTTAGCAAAGGAAAGACTGGCATTCGCTGGCTCTGAATCAATGGCTTAAACCCTCTGGGGGTGGGTGACGTGGAGTGGTCCAGAAAACCCTTAATGGAACTCAGGAAGAACACCTGATCCCTAACTTGCATAGGGTGAATATCACAGGCAGAAATCTTTCCACTTCTGGTAACGGCTTTCTCTACTTAAGAAGAGTGAATGTGAGGAATGTGA
>JAMWET010001249.1:0-87596 GCA_024036415.1 Prochilodus magdalenae | reverse complement strand
AAAGAGAAAGAGGAAGAGAAGGAGAAGGAGGAGGAAGAGGGGAAAGGGAAAAGGAGGAAGGAGAAAGAAGAAAAAGAAATTGAAGAAATGAGAAAAAAGGAAAAATAGAGGATAAATGGTAAAGAAGTAGAAAGATATAAAAAGTAGGAACAAATAATAAGGGAAGAGTAAAATATATGACGAAGTGAGGTAAAAAGGAAGGCGGAGAAAGGTATAACGAATATTAATGTATCCAATGTATACGATATTAGGAATAAAAATTATCCAAATATAGTAGTACTAAAATGTTATAAATTAACGGGCACTTGTTTAGCTGTATAATATATCATGATAAAAAAAGTAGCTGACTAACTTGTAGACTACTGAATCATATTAAAGTACCTTTCACAACACTATACTAGTAATAACCCGTATCCAGCCTAATATCTGTTCCAATACCTATGTCCCTATTTCGTGTCTATTCCCTGTTCACAGTCGCTGGTATCTGTAGCACAAACCATTATATGCCCAACAATGTATAATAGAAATTATAAAGTACTAAACCCGTATCCGCCTATTATATACGAACCTTGTATCCAGCACAAATCATACAGAAACTACCTGTATCCACAGACTAATATCAGACTACCCGTAATCATAGCATATCATTACTAACCCTGTATCGGCACTATCATAGCATAACCCTTGCACAGCACTAATATCATCATAAACCCTGTCCACACCTAAATATAGTACTCACCATTCACACACTATATCATAGTACTAAACCCTGTATCACAGCACTAATATCATAGCACTAAACCCTGTATCACAGCACTAAACCCTGTATCACAGCACTAATATCATAGTACTAAACGCTGTATTACAGCACTAATATCATAGCACTAAGCCTTGTATCATAGCACTAAACCCTGTATCATAGCACTAATATCATAGCACTAAACCCTGTATCACAGCACTAATATCACAGCACTAATATCATAGCACTAAACCCTGTATCACAGCACTAATATCATAGCACTAAACCCTGTATCACAGCAATAATAACATAGTACTAAACCCTGTCTCATAGCACTAATATCATAGCACTAAACCCTGTAGCACAGCACTAATATCATAGTACTAATCCCTGTATCACAGCACAAATAGCATAGCACCAAACCCTGTATCACAGCACTAATATCATAGCACTAAACCCTGTAGCACAGAACTAATATACCATGTACCATATCACTAATATCCAGAGGTGGCAAATGTACAGAGCGGATATTTTTCAGTCCTCACCCTACATATTCCAGTGACAACAAACAACAGCCACCAATCAGAAAGCTGGAGTCACATATACATTCTATACTCACATTGATATCATACAGCTACTCACCACAAACACCTCTATCCAGAGAAGACCACAAACAAGTTAACACAGTTAGACCCACAAAGTAAAAAAACACCCAGCTTACTGCCACAGCAGACAGACCCAATACAGAGCACATAAAGGCTAAATCAAACATCTGATGTGTACCTAACATCGAAATCTATACACCCAGATCTGATCACTGTAGTTCAGCCTTGCCACAGCTGGCATAGGAGCATGTCTGGTGCCTCCATCCATAACCCTAGAGGTTTGCTTTGGTGTCTTCACCAGCTTGCTTCTGTAGTAAAACACTCTGTAAACTGGACAATAGTATGGTTATATTCACAGAGTCAGGCTGAATTCCACTCATTAATCTCCTGAGCCTTAAAAATTCCACCTTAAACATTCACACACAGCACACAGCGCCAATGCACTCATCTGAACATGATTGCTACACCATTTAAGGTGGAATGGTAATGAAAGCTACCTTAATTTTTACTGAATCCACTTTACAGGTCTCGGTTAGAGTTAGCACACCACAGCCGTATACACAAGTAGATATGGGGTGGCTGGTTTATCCTCTATATTACAGATATAAACTCGGGGTGATATTTGTAGAGAGTTCTGGTGTTCATGTAAGGTAGTTTGTAAGGTAGAGAATTCTCATCAGAATTCTTCCCTTGCTCTCCTGATCACCCACTCCAGCAGTAAGGCCACTAATGCAGGTTTCTTTCAGACGCATTGCCATTATAAACTTCTGAGCTCCATGGCTGTTTATTCTCCCAGTGCATTCCTGTGAATGTAGCCAATCACAGGTCTGCTCTGGTCAGTGATGAGTCTGTTTTGAGAATGTAGGGAGTAAAAAGTACAGAGTTTTGAGTAAAAGTAAAAAGTATTCGGTGACAAAAACACTGAAGTAGAAATACAGATGATTACAGTAACAAAAAAAATATTGGTACTTTGTTACTTGCCACCTCTAATTTAAGCACTAATTTAGTGGAGATACTCCATAAATCAACCAAACTGATATGATTGTTATGGAAATTAAAGGTTGCTTTCAGCACTTATTGTAGAGGCATTGCTGTCTAACCCTCACTGCTCAATTGTCCTACTAACACTGGTGAATTCATTTCATTACGCAGAATTAGACAATCATTGGAGGCCAGTAAACTGGAGGTAAGAACATGTTTGCCTACTAGTTAAAATACTGGATATTAAATTTAATTAAATTCTTTATTTGAGAGAGGCTGTTTTGTGTGTATCCTATCTACTCTGTTTTTCACAGTGAAAGAAAGAAGATATTAAAAGACCTGAGAGATTTTAAGCCACATTTGACGCCCCTTAAGATTCTGCTGTATGGACCAGTTGGGGCGGGGAGGTCCAGCTTCATAAACACTGTTCAGAGGGCCCTCTTAGGCCGTAATGTCATTAGTGATCAAGAAAGCTTAGCAGTGATTGGACAAGCCTTTACTCGTTCAGTAAGTACTCAGTAATCTCACTGTAGACATGTAGCTTAATGCACCATTTCCTTTAATGAACAAAATGCAGTAAAATTACTGCAAAACAATGGAATACTTTGTCAACCAAAGTGCAGTCACATCTCGGAAATTTGAGCGTTCCTGAGTCCTCTTCCTCGTCCAGAGTCCAGAGAGTGTGAAGCAGCCCTTTTCTTTTTGCTGCCTTACTGACATCAACATGAACAGACATTATACACGTAGGTTGAGATGATGGTTGTCTTCTAGTCACTTGACGTGCCTCTCCAGGTGCACAAGAGCATGATGAGCTGTCTGCTGTCTTTAGCAACAAATACAGGTTCTGTTTGGGATCTGACAACCCTCAGGGTGGAGTACCATCTGGTGTGATGGTCTGTGGAGCGTTGCATACGACAGTCAGGCACACCTAGTAGTGATACAAGGGAAACTAACAGCTCTGCAACATGTGCAAGATATCCTCTGGACACGTTTTTACAACTGGCATTTTTCAGCATGATAATGTTAACCCACACAGGGCTAGGGTTTTCCAGAAATGCCCAACTGCCTATAGAGAAAAGATGCCAGCTTCACCACCCTGCAAATGCCTTCAGGCACTACAGGCCTAGATGTAAGATCTGTGGAGAAATGTGCTGCAGGATGCCTCCATGCCTAACCATCCATGCCTAACCATATTTCATCTCGCATGATGGCGCCCGTCAAGGCAGGCGTCTCTCCAAACCGCTCCAGTGGCCATCGCTTTTTAACTTATATTTTAGCGTTAATAGTAATTCTGTATGTACAAAAGACATCTGCTGTTAGAACATACAGTAGAGAGGCGCTGCTGCAGATCGGAGAAGTTCAGCACAAACTCACTTTAAGCTTTTTTAGTCAGGACTGCCTCTCACGCTCAGACTGGTACCGATGAGGTCCAGCACCACTACGGCTGAGACCTACCTACCGTTCTCTTGAGAACAAGCTGGATGAACTCAGAGCCAGGATTACATCACAGCATGAAATAAGGGACTGCTATGTTCTTATATTCATGGAGACCTGGTTATTGCACAATGTCCCAGACGCGGCAATTCAGCTACAAACACACTCCATCTACCGAGCGGCCCGCACAACCTCATCGGGGAACAAGAAAGGAGGCAGTGTTTGTGTTTACATTAACAACGCGTGGGGCCTGAACGCTCAGGTCGTACACAGACACTGCTCGCCTGACCTGGAGATGCTGGTAGTGAAGTGTAGACCGTTCTATTTACCACGGGAGTTCTCCTCTGTGTTCATCCTGGCCACCTATATTTCACCAGCCAACTCCTCCGCTGTACTCGGACTGCTGTATGATGCGAACAGGAAACTAAGCACCTGTACGTGGTGTTCATTGTGGCAGATGATTTCAATCACTGCAGTTTAAGGACCATCCTACAGAAATAGCACCATTGTGTGAAATTTCCCACAAGGCAAAACAAAACAGTACTGAAGCGTAAGGGGTGCTTACAGGTGCTTATTCTTCAAGACTGCTCTGCCAGTACCAACTAGTACCATCTATGCAAGACTGTGGCACTGTCGATCTGGAGGAATATGCCACAGGTCTGACAAGTTACATCAGCACCTGTGTTGAAAACATTGTGCCCACCAAGCACAACCGGACATACCCAAATCAGAAACCCTGGATAAAAGGTGAGGTTGGTCCTGCTGATTCGTGCTCGTCCACCTCTGCTCTGTTCTGCAGGCACCCTGATTGTTCTCAGGCTAAAAAACGCCGAGGTGGGTCATGACCTGAGTAGATTCATACCAAAGAGGCCAAGAGACACCCACAACAGTTAAACTTGAATTATGGCAACCACGCAGGACGCACTGACTGCGTCCAGGCGCATGTGGCAGGGACTAAACAGCTCGCTGATGATCAGAAATAAGACCAAGAGAGGAAAACTCAGTATGCTGTCCACTATGCTGCAAAATGACCCCTGCCAGATGAGTGTGAAATAAACTTTTATGCTCACTTTGAAGCCTCTTAACACGGGAACCACCACCACAAGAGGGGGTTCAGGTGAAGGTGAGGGTTCTCAGGAGCCAGCTCTTCACAAGCGTTTCTTCTCGCCATGATGTAGAGGAAAATCTGAGCAGAGTTATGCGACAAAAATATCAGCCATTCCCTTGACAACATTTCCTGCGTTCTGCACTTAGACATTCCATTGTGCTGTAGAATTGGCTGATGTTTCTACCAACATCTACAACCTTTCTGTAGCTCATGCACTAATTCCCACCTGTGTACTTTTTCTAGATCAAAACACACAAGATGAAGCGTAGAAGAGGACAGTATCCTTTTGTTTTCCGTGACGTCATGGGACTAACACCTTATGGGGTGGTACAAAAAGAAGGGGGGCTACCACTGGCCTAAGGACTCAACCTCGCCACAGAGATCCAAATTTGAATACAATCATCAAAGTTCTAGACGGGAAACAGTGCGTAGAATGCTATGAATTGAGGTAAGTTACACACTCAGGTTGCCCAGTTGTATTACAGCGCTAACTGTTTGTGCTCTTGATTCTGAACAGTTCATTTTTTTTTCCCCAGACAAAACCACGATAATGGCCTTGCTGCTCTCAAATGAACAACACAACTGACGAAAGCACATCCTGGACAACTTTCATTCTGCGACAAATATTTGATGTCTCTGTTTTAGTTTAATCCTCCCCGGGCACCTGAACTAACTTCTCTATGAAGGCACGACCCATAAAAGTTACCAAAAGCAGTGCGCCAGAACCACGGTGATACATTCATTTCATCTGTCTGGTGAGCCGTTGTTTCTTGCTGATGCCATTCTCAAGAAACTGATCACAGTTGATTGACAGGAAAATAAAGGCAGTGTCGAAAGAAAGCTTCTGAACTGAACTGTGAGTTTATTATATGAATATTAGATTTCCTAGAAGCAATTCCCTACATGTACCCTACTTTACTTATCTTCTGTATCCTTTTGTAGATATTCCACAAGTCATCGTGTTGACCAAAGTTGATTTTAGCATGTGAATAGTCCCATCAGAGCTTGAAGAAACTTTACTATACAGCAAGAAAGATCAAAGAGAAGTAAATCCCTAACACTCCTGATCCCTGTATGAATATTAGACATGGTGCTGGTGTTTTCATGTGGATGTCAAGCGGTGTTCGGTTTTTATTTATTTATTCATGAGTTTAAAATGATTTTGATGAATTAGTTTTTGTTATTTAATATATTTTCTGTGCATATGTACACTTACACACAAAGTGTTTGGCTCATTTGCCTTTTGCCTGAAACCCATATATATCCTCCTCTAAATCGCGTAAGTCATTAGGTTGAAATAATAATTCATAGTAAATTATTTGTTTGTATTTATTTATTCTACATGTATTATTATTATTATTATTATTATTATTATTATTATATAATGCATCAATGTTTTTGAACAAGAAGCAAAAGAGAAGTTTTTGTTCAGGTGTTAAACAGCACATGGTCAGTATTTAATATGATCCTCAGTGAACCAGAATAGATCATTTATTTTAATAAACTCTGCTCAGAATGGGAACACTGACCGGTGGCGGTGGTGTGTTAGTGTGTGTGGTGCTGTTGTGAGTGGATCAGACACAGCAGTGCTGCTGGAGTGTTTAGACACTGTGTCCACTCACTGTCCACTCTATTAGACACTCCTACCTTGCTGCTCCACCTTGTAGATGTACAGTCAGAGACGAAAGCTCATCTGTTGCTGCACAGTGCAGTGTTGGTCATCCTCTAGTCCTTCATCAGTGGTCACAGGACTCTGCCCACAGGGCCCTGGCCACAAGACACTGTCAGCTGGATAGTTTTGGTTGGTGGACGATTAGTCCAGCGGTGAGACTAAGGTGTCCAGTAGCACTGCTGTGTCTGATCCACTCACACCAGCACAACCACAACCCACATAATACCTGCTCTATGGTGGTCCAGTGGGGGACCTGACTATTGAAGAATGGAGTAATAAAGTATACAGAGGAACAGATGGACTACTGTCTGTAACTGTAAAATTACAAGGTGCACCTGTGTGGTAAGTGGAGCTGACAAAACAGAAAAAGAGAGGAGATTGATGTAGTTTTTATGTTATGGCTGTTCGTTGTATGTATGTATGTATGTATGTATGTGCAGTACAAAATAAAATGTAGACATAAACTAGCTGTGTACTCAAATTTTAATATTCTTTCATCTAAAGTATACTTAAATGGTACTATCATAAAATGAAATAGTGGCCAGTGTAGTTCCAAATACTAAAATAGTACATGTATACTACTGCATTAATACCATGATATTAGTACATTTACTGCATAAAATGTATAATACACTTCAACTTAAGCTTAATAAATGTAAACTTTAACTTATACAATAAAATTAACATTTAAATTTTGTTATAGAAGACCTGTTATGTTTTTGTCTTTCCGTTATGTGTTTTGTAGCTTTATGTGCATGTAAATGTTCTGCAGTTATACAGCAAAGTTATTATAATTCCAACCCTTTTCTCTGTTATGAAGCGACATCACCATATAACATAATCTGTACCTGTAGAGGCGTGACTTGTAGAAGGATGCCACTATGGAGGCCATAATGGAGCTTCCATGTTTAAATCTCCTATTTATGTTCACCCTTTAATGAACATGGATGTGTAATAATTGTCTGTTTTCTTTAGCCACTCTGATTTCAGTTTGCTTAGAGGTGTCTGAGTGTGTTTGATTTATTATGCTTAATATAAAAACAAACATATACACAGTACAGCAGGAAAATACTAAATTAATGCAGAACCTCCATTAACACATGTTTACTTTTGTTTCTTTAGGGTGGAATAGGAGCAGGTTATAAAATAAATGGTGCATCCCAAAGAAAAACATCTTCCCTGTGAAGAACTATCATGAGGAGATCACTAAAAATTCCACTATTGATGTTATGATCCTCACGGCACTGAGGGATATTGTCTACTTTGCCAGTGACTATGTAGAGTTTCACTGTGAAGAACAGTGAAAATTATGCACAATAGATTAAAGGGGCGTTACACTGATGTCTTACCCTGTGTACACTGATGTCTTACCTTATCATTTAATACTATATATATGTTTGTAAAATTTCCATTAGCAGTGGTGAGAAATATATGTGTTGTTAGACTATGCACTAAAAAAATTTGAGAAAGGGACGGATTGAAATATGAGATGAAGAGCGGTGTGTGCGGGGGGGTCGGAAGTGAAAAGGAAAAGGGAACGAACAGGGTAGGGGGGTGGGTGAAGGGGGAGGACGGATAACCACGCTGTCATGTAGTTGTAGGGAAGTGTTAATTTGAGTGTAGCAAGAGGGAAAAAGGGAAAGGGGAAAAGAGAAGGGGAAATGGGTGGGGGGAAAAAAGGAGGAAAAGGGGGGGAGGGGGGAAAGGAAGGGGGAGGAAAGAGGGGGAAGAAAAAAAGCCAGTAACAGACCTTGTTACAGTCTCCAATAAATTACATTGCCTTGCTATAAACATGCTGGATAGGGGTCAACCTCAGTCACCAAATAACACCTTACAACTAATACAGGTGTTATCTTTCACATACCGTCTATTGAGAACACCGTTTCATAATTAATTACATAGTGCAGTAAACACATATATATCACTGATAATGGTAAAAATATATATAGTATTAAATGATAAGGTAAGACATCAGTGTACACAGGGTAAGACATCAGTGTAACGCCCCTTTAATCTATTGTGCATAATTTTCACTGTTCTTCACAGTGAAACTCTACATAGTCACTGGCAAAGTAGACAATATCCCTCAGTGCCGTGAGGATCATAACATCAATAGTGGAATTTTTAGTGATCTCCTCATGATAGTTCTTCACAGGGAAGATGTTTTTCTTTGGGATGCCCAGTTTATAACTGCTCTCCTCCACCTAAAGAAACAAAAGTAAACATGTGTTAATGGAGGTTCTGCATTAATTTAGTATTTTCCTGCTGTACTGTGTATATGTTTGTTTTTATATTAAGCATAATAAATCAAAACCTCAAAACTCTAGCAAACGAAATCAGGAGTGGCTAAAGAAACAAGACAATTATTACACATCCATGTCTTAAAGTGTGAACATCAGATAGGGTTGACCCCTATCCAGCATGTTTATAGCAAGGCAATGTAATTTATTGGAGATCGAACAAGTCATGTTACTGGTATTGGGCTAGGCAAATCTGCAGCCACATCATTTGTCAGAACTCTCCAGAATGGTTCTCAAACCAATGCTGGATAACTTGGACCTGATGGCACAGTGAATTATCCTCCTGGAATATCCCATCATTGTAGGGGTTCATGAATTCCCCTGAAGGGCTGCAAATGGTCACCAAACAGTAAAATATTAGACATCAATCAGTAACAAGTTTAGGCAGATCATTGGACATAATCCATGCCATATAAACACACCCCATGCCAGTATAGAACCAACTCCAGCCTACAAAGTGCATTATTAAAAAATGAGGTCCATGGCTTAATGGGGTCTGCACCACACCCAAACCCTACCATCAGGTCAAAATTTCTGGTGCCGTGACTCATTGACTTTCAGGGTCCGGTTAGCAACCTCACCAGTCCAGGTGAGGTGCTGCATCCAGTGTTGTGGTGTAAGCAGAGGCACCAGCGCACACTAATGTTAATCTGCACAACTTCGGCAATGGAATATCCCATTCTGTCAGCCATCCTCTATCATGCCACATTCAAACTGCAATTATTCACATCACCTTGCTTTGTGTATGCTGGCCAGTGCTCAACCTCACTCACAGATATCACATGAGTTTGGTATATCAGTTGTGTTTGCATTGTGACCCCTGATAGGAGTTTGCCTCTCAAATACTGGGAGGTGATTATTATAATGAATTGCCTGTTATGGCTGAAGCAAAATGAGGGTGGACATTTCTTGCAAACAGGTGAGAGGACTTCAGGGGTTAGTTTTAGAGGTTGTGTTTCCTCATTAGTGATGAACAACTTTTACTCCTTGATTCTCCATTTTGTTGCAGTGTTGTGCCATTCCTGACATTTGAAGCACTGTCATGTCCACTATGTACAGTATATCCAGTGGTTGTTTGTAGGAGGTAGGAAGATTCCTTGAGCAGATCTTTGAGCAGATTAGCAGATCTTTGTAAAGTCTTAAGAAAAGTGTAACTACTTTAAAAACGTATGGCTAGTTTGCATGTTAAATTACACAATTGAATTGATTTGTAATTTTCTATAAGCGTGTTCTAGCTCATTAATGCATTCGCAATGATACCAAATAAAGTTTGCTGATATAAAATGAAGAGTTTTACATTTCTTGACAGACATACTGTTCTCCATAACCCTTTTCACACATGCACACATGACATTTACAAAAAGTAATAACATTACAGGAACCATGCGCTGTAATATTATTTCAGGAATCAAACTTCCCTCTACAAAGGGACATTTTAGAGTGAGTTGTGGTTTTCTGTGAGAGTATGCATCTCCATATACATAAGCTGTAATTAAGCTTAATTTGCATATGCAAATGAAAAAATAAAAAACCCTCTTGTGTGATACTTAATAAAGTGATTCCCAACTCTGGTCTTGAAATACATAAAAAATACAGAATATACAGAGACAGGAGGGGTCTGTAGAAATTATGATATGTACATTTATGAGACAGGTAATAGTCTGAGAGAGAGTGGAGCTAAATATAAATATGTATGTACTGTTTACATCTGCTTGCGTCCTACATCGGACTGAACATGACATTTTAGTTTGTCCCCACTGAGGATGGCAAAATTTAAGACTTACCCTTGTACCACTTATACCACTACCCTTGGGGAACAGTGGTTAGCACAATCAGTTATAAAAATATTATCATTTATAATGAAATGAATTAACAATGCCCTGATAAAAATAACTGTAACATTTGTAAGCTTAGAAATATGGTACACATGTATTTCTACCATTTGTTATGGTCTTCTGTAAATTAGTTTTTTAGGGTTTTTTGATTGTTGAAAACTACCTAAAGAAAACCGATTCATCAGCTTTTAACAATGTTAGCCAAACATTTGCTTATTTAATTAGTGATTGTGGAAAGCATCTTGTTTGAAACATTTTTTTGTTAAAATAAAGTCACGCAGTTTCTGAGATTACAACACCATTCCAACTCAGAAATTTTCCACCCCCAAGTGTAAAGTCAAAGTTGGTTTGACCCACACTTGTCTTTTTGTCTTTTTTCTCCATCCCTCTTTCCTCCTATAGAGATATATTTATTACACAAATTAATACACATATGAATTCATCAACATTTATTGAGAATCAGCATATTTTACAATACCCAAAGAGCAGTTAATCATTTTGTTAGTGTTGTTTATTTTAAAAAGAGATGCAATGGTGTGTAGGGGTGAAGAAAAGCCTTCACTGACACTGTCTAGCTTGTTTAAAAGATGTATTACAAAATTAAGTACAGCGTCCATCCAAGCACCCTAGGACTCCTTGGGAGAGGTTCATCTGTCAATCCGTGCCTCCCTCGTTCAGCCCAAATGCTCTCCATTATATAGGCTGGCTTTTTCAAAAGATACAGGAACATCTGGCATTGATCTCAACAGTTGGGGGATTTAGAAAAACATGAGCATAGAGACCTATTTTTCTCTGTCCCCTCCACTTAAACACTACCACTATTGAGTGAATACTATATGGAGGGTGCCAGATACCTTATATTCCCCCCTATCAGACTTCGCAGAGTTTTGAAAAATAAAAGAATAACACAGACATGTTTACAATTGAATTCCAATTCATCCTACACACTTAGCAGTACAGCAACTTTATGGAGTGATAACCTATCAGGCAGCTATCATTTCTGAAATATCCATCAAACAATCTAGACAGGAAAAAAATCTCTCACAGTCGCTTTGCCCTAGGCGACCACATATAGTACTCCAGACCAACTGAAAAAGGAGGAATTTTGACAATTTGTATAGAGACATGACTTACAACAAAACAAAAAGAAGAAGTTTCCTCAAGATGGAGAAAAAGTGTGCATAACATTTGTATATGATCAATAAATATTTACACAAAATTTTAATACATTTGTATACAAATTGGGTGAACATTTTGACCATAACAGTCAATTATAACTAAACCCCTGCATATCTCCCAATTTCTAGAAGCAAAAAATAATATTTAATATATTTAATATTTAATTATGTGCACTAATCCGTGCAATAATCTCACTGTTTATTATTATCAAGCACTTTATCACTTTCCATTGTTTACAGCTACAGTGTTATGTTTACATATATGTTACAGTGTGCAATAATATCGTCACTTGGAAACATAACAATATTTTTGTATTTGAGTTTGGAGAAACACAGTCTCATTCAGCTTTGCACTCCTGTTGTAAAGTCTGAATGACAATACAGTTCACTTTGACTTTGACTTGAAAATATTAATATTTATAATGGCCAGAATGCTCAATATTCTTTTTTTTTTTTTTTACCTTGTTCTACCTTGAATTTGAATTCTAATTAAAATTGTGTTCTTTAAGCATATTCCATAATTCCTGTATGGTCTGAAATAACAGCATGTTGGTTGACCCTTGTAAGGTGGCATCCATCCATGAAAGGGCAAAACATGAAAAAGTTTCCTCAAGATAAAAGAAAAAAGTGTGCATAACATTTGTATATGACTTAGCAGGTGAATAAATTACAAGATCATTCAAGTGAGATGAGCATTTAGGTCGATTCACTATTGCTGTGTTAGGAAGTCATTAAAATGGGGCAGGAGCATTTTTTAGCCCAAAGGTCATAACACTATATCCATGTATAGTTCTAACCAGCCATAACCAAAAATCTGCATGCGTCACCCTCTGCAGAAGGAAGTTCACGCTAGCAATTACTTTGTTGCCTCCAAAGATTGGACTTAAGCACCACCACCAAGCTGTTTTCTCAAATATGTGATGGAAATCTCATATTTAGTTTAGTATTTAGTCTTAATATTTAGTTAGATTCAAAGTTAAAGAATCTTCATCAGTCCACTACACGATCATTCAAATAAGTTGTGCCGTTACATCCCCCGCTTATCCATTCATCATCAAATTAATATTTGCACCCAGAA
Source organism: Prochilodus magdalenae (assembly GCA_024036415.1). Classification (NCBI taxonomy): domain Eukaryota; kingdom Metazoa; phylum Chordata; class Actinopteri; order Characiformes; family Prochilodontidae; genus Prochilodus; species Prochilodus magdalenae. The sequence goes on along the minus strand of JAMWET010001249.1, from coordinate 74,666 downwards.
GGAATCAACTGACAGGAAGACAATAACGTCAAATTTGTCAAAGTCTGCAAAGATGTAATGCCAGACTGTTATGCAGTGAATCAGAATGGCAGGAGGTCATCTTTAGCGATGAGACCTGCTTTTGTCTCGGTGGAGACAACCAATGAACCACTATGTTTTAAAGAACTGGTCAGCATCAAGATGAACGATTTGTGTTGTCATGGGTCACATATTCAAAAGGCCTTGTGTCCCTTCACCTTCACCACACTTCAAAATCTGCAGGAACTGTGTGAAAATATTCAAGCTTCATGGGATGGATTATCACAGAACACCATTAGGAACCTCTACAACTTCATACTGAGACTTCTGGCATGATGCGTTAGACACTCAGTAGTTCAATAAGTAATATGGCCGACTATGCTCAGTCCTTGCAGTCTGAGGAGGTTTAAGTGGCGTTCGTGGTAATGTTGCTGCGAACGCCTGCCTCAGACAGGGTGGCTGACATGTCGCTGCAGGCCCTCCTGTCCCCGAGGACGTCGCTGCAGGCCCTCCTGTCCCCGAGGACATCGCTGCAGGCCCTCCTGTCCCCGAGGACATCGCTGCAGGCCCTCCTGCCCCCGAGGACGTCGCTGCAGGGTTGCCTACCGCCGTGGACTCGCTGCAGCGCCGCCTGCCACCGTGGAGGCATCAGCAGGCCCGCCTGCACCCATAGACATTGGTGTAGCTCCAGAGATTCCTGTCTTGCACGTAGCTCCAGAGATTCCTGTCTTGCCCCCAGTAGTACTATCGCAGAGAACTCACTGTATTCTTGGCCCAGTGGTTGCCCCGAGGACGCGGATCTCCTGTCTACTGCTCCCATGGGTCCCCGCATTGACCCGACTTGTATCTGCTGAGTATGCAGCCACGATGAGGTGGCTGCTGCGCCGAGGCCAGCCCCGCAGTTCCTCGACTGCTCCGCGCCGCCACCTTCCCTAGGAACTCCACTGTGTCCAAGTTTCAGTCACAGTCATCCAGTTTCCTGCAGAGGCACTTTTTTTGAGTAGATTTTTCTTTGTACTGTGTCTTCCATATGTAATCCGCTTCCTTTTTTCCGGAGACGGTTATGTGAGTTTGAGTAAGACTGCCAAGTTTAGAACGTACTATAATGTCTCCTGTCACAGTCTTCACGCTGCTCATCCAGTTGTTTTGTCCATTCTCCTAATGCCTCCGTTCACAAGCAACTCAGTCATTTGTCCAGTCTCCTGTTCAGTCCGGTTCCCCAGTCTCAAGTCCCCCCAAGCTCGACTGTTTCCACCAAGTTCAGTTTCACTCTAAGCTGAGTGTTTTCCCACACTGCTTCTGTCATAGTCTGTTCGTTAGTGTCTGTTTTCATGGTGCTCCCCTTCTGAGCCAGCCCCCCCCCCCCTCTCGTTGTTGCTTTGATCTGCTGTGTGCCTCGGAGAGTGCTCGTGCATTGATTTGTCAGGCGGGGTTATGTCACACACCCCTGCGCATATCCTGGTTCATGTTTGTCTGTTTTATATCTGGTTTCCATAGTTGTCTGTCATTGTCATTGTCCTGTGCTGTCTGTCACTCTGTTCCATGTGCTTCTGTTTGTTTTGGTCTTTTGCTCCTCCTCTCCCTGTCCCTCTTGTCAGGCCCCTCACCTGTTTTTGGCTCCACCCCCTTCCCAGGTGTCTCTTGTTAGCCCTTGTTGTTTTATGCTCCATGTTGTAGGGCAAAGTATATTAGATCAAAGTATATTAGATCATATGGTGATAGGCTGGCTGTCATCTCCTGTTGTCAATAAAAAGATAGAAGTATTGACAAATATTTTTTTTCTTGCCACTGAGCTGACTTGAAATGGGGTGACTATTTTCACAATTCATTATTATCATGTGAGGAAAAAGACCAGGAGGTAAAACAAGACATGTGACACTTGGTAACCGTTGCCCAGATGATGGAAACAGGAAAAAAATTCTTTTTTTTTTTTTGACAAAATGGACAGGTGACTAAAGGACCACAAAAAGACTTTATATGTACTGTTTGTGATTTTAAAATAAATCCAGCTACTTTGGAAAGTACAGTCCTCCAGCTCTATGAAAAAAAGTTGAAAATGTGGAGACTTTTGCACACAAAGCAAATTAGACCCATCCATAGACTATGGAAAAGCATCGGATACCGATGATAGCATACTAAGACTACTTTCAAAGAATTTGGCAATACATTGATGTAGTGCTTCAAGCAAAGTAACTCTAATGAAAGTGGGATAGATGCACTGACAGAACCATGGCCAAAAAGATGCATGTTTTCACAAAATATTCGCAAATATTAACTCATTGGTGTTAACCATGATGGTTTGGCTGTTGATAAAAATAGGTTAAAATGGGTTAAAATCTGATTAGAACATTCCAAAATGGGAATCAAAACCTCCAATAATCCATCCATCCATCTATCCACATTTCTGTGTGAATATCTGAATTTAATTGGTGTCATGCAGTACTCAAGTGAGTTTCAAGATACAGCTAAAGGCGATGAAACAAATGGTTTCACCACCCAGGCACAAGATGCATCACACAAAGTTATTTTAATACTCAGAAATTTAAACCACATTCACACATAACAAATCACAATCAAATGTACATAGATTAGGCATAACATTATGAGCACCTCCTTGTTTTCTATGCTAATTGTCCATATTATTAGCCCCACTTACTATAAAGGAGCCCATGTAGTTCTACAATTACATGTACATTTATGGCATTTAGCTGACGCTCTTATCCAGAGTGACTTAGAAGGTTAATTATTTTAAAGGTAGGCTAATGCAGTGTTAGGAGTCTTGCCTAAGGACTCTTATTGGTGTAGCACAGTGTACTCACCATTCTCAAGATCATTCTCAGCACTGCAGTGACATTGACATGGTGGTGGTGTGTAAGTGTGTGTTGGGCTAGTGTGAGTGGATCAGACACAGCAGTGCTGCTGCAGATTTTAATAGAGTGGACAGTGAGTGGACACAGTGTTTAGACACTCCTACCCTGCAAGTCCACCTTGTAGATGTAAAGTCAGAAACGGTAGCTCATCTGCTGCTGCACAGTGCAGTGTTGGTCATCTCTAGTCCTTCATCAGTGGTCACAGGACGCTGCCTATAGGATATTTTTGGCTGGATATTTTTGGTTGGTGGTCTATTCTCAGTCCAACAGTGACACCGAGGTGTTTAAAAACTCCAGTAGCACTGCTGTGTCTAAACCATTCAGACCAGCGCAACACACACGAACACATCACGACCACATCAGTGTTTTTCATGTATTGAGAATGATCCACCTTCTAAATAGTACCTGCACTGTAAGGGTCCATGGGGGTCCTGACCACTGAAGAACTGGGTAAAAGTGGGATAACAAAGTATGCAGAGAAATAGGTGGACTACAGTGTGTAATTGTAAGTGGAGCTGATAAAATGGACAATGGGCGTAGAAAACAAGGAGGTGCTCATAATGTAATGCCCGATCAATTTATTTATTCTAAAATTAGTGGTTTCCCACAAATAAATCCTTACTACTTTTTCTAAATCAATTTCAAGACTTTGGCACAGCACAGTCATTTTCAGCACAGTGTAGTCATTGTTGCTTAAAATTGTTCTTGAGTAAATCTGTTACACTAAAACCACTTTGAGATTTAGCCTTACTGGCAAACCCCTGAATCCTGGACATTTTCATGTAGAATTATTTTGCAGGACCGAATGTAGACTGAATTAAGGGTGGACCTGGATAAATATTCCATATTTTAAGCATTTTACCATGGTTAAGGAAACCAACTGGTTGGATATGATTGAAAACTGGAACAGTTTGACTGTGACTCTAGACCTCAATCAAATTTATATATTGATATTTATTTTTTTAGACTGTCGGGAATGGAGGAACTGCAAAGTAAGAATTTCATTGTACAATGTAACTGCTTGTTATGCTGTGCATATGACAATAAAACTCTTGAATCTCTTGAATCTTGAAATGTCTCAGTGTGGAATGTGAAATGCTGAAGTGTGCACCCAGTGTGTGTAAGAGTGGGCCAAAAGAAAAAGAAAGATCTTAAGAGACGGTTATAATCCTTACCTGGCTGTTATCAAGGTAAGGGAACACCTATTTAGAACTGGAATGATGTATGTGAGCTTTCAATATTTAGTTATAAATGTTTAAGAATAATTGTCTGACATACAATGGCTGACATACAAGATGTCTTTGGCTTTAGAAAATGTGTCTCACTGTGTCTTGTCCCAGACACAGTGTTTCTGTATTAAAAAAAGATTTTGATTTAAGATATACCCTGAGTATTGATTATACACACCTGTCAGTCATTAATTCTGTTTGAAGGTATACTACTGCTTTTCCATTCATTCTTCGCAAAGTATTGCCAACCTAGTTAGCATACCAAGTGTTCTATATCTGCTATTCTTTTTCTGGCTTTCAATTCTGTTTGATCTTTTGTTTTTTTCCTCTCGGGTTATCCCTCTTGTTTCATTTGCCCTTTCTGATTGCTTGTTTGGTTTTCTCACTTCTCTCTTCATGTATGACTCTGCCTGTCCCTTGTGCTATGTTCGTGCTAAGCGTAGCTTTTAGCTCAGTGTGCATCAATCTGACTTTGTCCAATGTGAGAGAATACTTTGCCTATAAGGAAGTATTGATGGCTGAGCTAAAGGACCTTCATAAAGCTGTGATTAATCAAGGTCAACTGCTCGGCCAACATAATCAGCTGTTTGATTCCCTCACTAGTTTTGCTGGTAGTCTGGCTCAATAACAAACCAAGCAAACACACAACAATATCCTCTAACCTTAAGGAGATTTTTTCCTAATTGGCTCATTTGTCTGTACTGTTTGCTGCAGAGCATGCAATGGCCACTCCTTCCTCTGCGGTGACAAATGCATTCCCGGTAAGTAAACCAGATAAATTTGATGGTTCTCCCAATCAGTGTATAGGATTTTTGTTGCAGTGTTCCATCTATTTTTCTAACTCTCCAGCCAGCTCGGATAAAGCTTTTATTTCTTTTATCACCAGCCTCAATGGGAGAGCTTTGGACTGGGCTACTGTGGCTTGGTCTGTTTATAAATAGGACACTTATCATTTCATCAGTCACTAGAGCCGTGTGGAATGAGCCTGCACTATTGACTGTTTATCGCAATAGTTGAATCTGGAAATTATTGCGGAACTGGCATGCCGAGATGGCAAATTATCTTTAAACAAACTTCGCCTTGACGCCTTGGTTCCCTTTCTGTGTACAAAATAGTCTCTCTTTGCCCTATGCCCCTGTCTATTCTACCTCTACTGAGAGTCCTGAGAGTCAAACTCCTTTGTCAATTGCTCCAGAATATTCTGATTTAGATGTTTAAAAAAACACCAACGTAACCAAATTACCACCTCATAGGGAGTACAATTGCTTAATTGAATTAACTGATAATTAGGTATCCCCTAAGCCACGTGTTTACCTGCTTACCCAAGCAGAAGAAAATTGACCCTTTATTGACTATTGTCGGCTCAGTTTAATGACAAAATCTTATCAGAACCTGACGCCATTAGTTCCAATGGCCCTCAAACAACTCAGAGGTGCCACTATTTACACCAAATCGGATCTGCGCAGCACCTATAACCTATAAAGGGAGTATGTATGTATGTTTGGGGCCATTTGGGTTGTGAAATGCCCCTTCTGTGTTCCAGAATTTCATTGATAACATCCTCATTGACATGTTGGGTCAGTTCATGATTGCCTACATTGATGACATCCTGATTTATTACCCCAATTTAAGTAGCAACTCCTCTCTTGACTCTGCTTAAGATCGATGCCTCTAACATGGGGGACAGCGCTGTGCTCTCACAGCATAGCGTCAAACCAAAGAAATTACGTCCTGTGGCCTATTTTTGGCATAAATTAACTCAATCCAAATGCAATTATGGCATTGGGGACCATGAATTGTTAGCTATTAAGTTAGCCTTTAAAGAATGATGTCACTGATTGGAGGGTGCTCAACATCCATTCCACGTGTTAACAGATCAGACGAATCTGGATTCTTATGATAAAAAAATATGTTCCCCTTTGGTTTTGTGATTGGTTGATTACCTGAGCTCATTTCTCCATTACATCTGGCCATTCTGGAGAGACCAGAACCTTACAGTTGCTTTCCGGGAAATTCTGGTGGGAAAGTACGAGCTCAGTTATTCACCGTTTTGTTTCTTCCTATTCTGTTTGCTCCCAGTGCTAAACCCCTCATACTCCTCTTGCTGGCAAGCTCATGCCTTTACCTGTTCCATCACGTTCCTGGTCTCACATTGCTGTAGATTATGTAGACTAATTTACCCAATTCTCAAGGTAATACTGTAATCTTCACTATTATTAATAGATTCTCACAAGGCATAAGATTTGTCCCCTTTCCTCAGTTGCCCATTGCTTTTCAAACAGCAGAATGTTTATTTACTCAGGTTTTACACCTCTTCAGTATACCCTAGGATGTAGTGGCCGGCAGAGGTACCCAGTTTACATCTCAGGTTTGGTTGACATTCATGGAAAAACTGGGTATCTCTGTCAGTCTGACTTCTGGCCATCACCCTTAGTTAAATGGTCAGTGCGAAAGAATGAATCAGGAACCACAACGCTCTGATTGCGGAGCACTGGAAGGGAAAGAGTGAGGAGAATAACGAGGTTTCAAGGTTTTATGCACCTGTAGCCATGGAAGTGATTGGAACACCTGAATTCAATTATTTGGATGGATGATTAAATACTTTTAGTAATATAGTGTATCTGTTGAACAAAAGGAACAGATGAAAATAAATTTTTGTTGTTAGAAGTCCCGGCAGCATTTACTGAAAACTAATCTAAAATTCTACTTGGTTGAAAACTTTCTTTCCTCGTGAACTGAACATACTAATTACTGATAGAGGTTCCCACACCTAAAGCAGGTAGTTGAAACTGAGGATCATAACACTGTGATGAGATTTGTTTGTCTTTGAACTGGTCATGTTTCTTTCTTTAGTCCTGTTAGCAAGTATATTGCAACCACCTATTACATTAATCTTTTAGCTGTACAGTAGTGTCCAAAAACCTGCAATACTTTATTTGGGTCCTTTGTAGATGAATAACAAATGGCAGCACATCAACAACTGATCAGTAGCAGTAGTGAAGAAGGATGTACTGTTCATACATTACTTAAAGTGATTTTGTTGGCATGTTAAATTAAGCAGCCAACTAAGCAAAATCTAACCTCAACCCAAAACCTAGCCCTAAAATAAGGTAATCATTTATTGATCCCACAGTGGGGAAATTTGCAATGTTACAGCAGCAAAGAGCAAAGAATGAAAGTGTCAGGAAAATATACAAAAATAAATAAGATCTATATACAAAAAGTACAGACAAATATAAATAAAATACTAAAAATTTAAAGCCAGAAGACAGAATTATGTTATGCAGTTTAATTGCACACAGTAGAACAGAGGTAGATTACTGGGTATTATTGCACATAGTAGAATAGACTACTGTAGAAATAGGCTACTGTCGAAATAGACTAGTGCAGAAATAGACTACTGAGGGGAGTGGCTGTTACACAGTCTGACAGCGGCCGGAAGGAAGGATCTGCGGTATCTCTCCTTCACACACCGTGGATGTAGCAGCCGGGCACTGAAGGAGCTGCCCAGTGCTTTCAGTCTCCTGTCCCTCAACACCTCCACTGGTTCAAGATGATACCCCACGGTTTGTGAGGTAGTCCAAGATCCAGGTGGTGAGGAGATGGTCCAACCCTGTGCACTCCAGCTTGTCCTTCAGGAGCATGGGTTGGATGGTATTGAAAGCACTGGAAAAATCAAAGAACATGATTCTCACAGTGCTCCCCAGCGTTCTCCAGGTGAGAGAGAGATCTGTGTAGAAGGTGGATGATGGCATCCTCCACTCCAATGCCAGGTTGGTAGGCAAACTGAAGTGGGTCCATTGGTGGACTCACCAGGGGGTGGAGGTGGACAAGAAGCAGTCTCTCCAGGGTCTTCATCAGGTGTGATGTGAGTGCCACCGGCCTGTAACTGTTAAGGTCTTTGGGATGTGGGGTCTTAGGCACTGGTACCACGCAAGATGTTTTCCACAGCTGTGGAACTCTCCCCAACCTCAGGCTGAGATTAAAGATGTGCCCAGCCACGCTGCACAACATGTTGGCACAGGACTTGAGAAGCCTTCAGCTGATGCCATCTTGTCCTGTAGCCTTCCTGATCTTGATCTTCCTGAGTTCACTTTTCACCTGGGATGTTGAGAATGTCAGACTGGATTGGGGGAGCCGAGTGCTGGATTGTGGATTGTCAGTAGAAGACCCATTTGGTGATAGCAGTCTCCTAGCCCTAAAGGTTATTGAGAAAAGATTAAAATTGCTGAAATGGCTTAAATCATATGGCCAAGGCCAAGGCCAAAAAAAGCGTATCCATGGCCTCAAATATACCTCAAAGCACTTGGCCCTCAGGCAGAGGCCTAAAAACCACTAATGATAGCTGTCCGAAATGAAAGGCAAGGTCACAAGAGCACAAAACTTTTAAGCACAAAATATTTTAGTCAGGCTGCCACAATGTACTACATATTAGAATGAAGAAATTATTTAACCTTTGAAACCACATATCCTATTGTGCGCCAACACTCCCAGTTCCTCTTATGTAAAAGGTACAGTGTCTGGAGTAAAGTCTAATGTGTGCTGGTCGGCATGGGTGACTCAAACCTGTCCAGCCTCAGAACGAGGCCTAAAGCTGTACAGCCTGTAGCTCCTAGAGCTTTGAGCCTAGAGTGACAAAAATCTGGTATTTATATCATTTCAGAGGGCTAGGAACAAGAATCTTTGATTAGGAACGTACAAAAAATCCAAATCTGAAAATTTATTTGGAATGCACCATTTGTAGTCGTAGTCAAAATCTCAGATTGGTAGGAACCAAGATCTTTCATATGGAATGTACCAAAAAAAAAATGTCAAACCTCAGGAGCAATGACATTCAGAATTCAGGAGTAAGGCTATTCTGTGCTGGACTGAAGAGTCCATGACATTCTCATGTCAGAAAAAACTGCAAACGTTCTCTGCAGTTCTCTCAGTTCTCTCAATTCTGCACAATCTCTAGTTTTGTTTGTAGGCTGACATTGTGAAATCTGAGGAAAAACACTTGTGAAAAACTAAGATCTGTTTTGAAACCGGAATCTTTTGGCTCAGGTGTGCTGTAGAATGGCCGCACTGGTGAGAGCTCCGGGTAAACTCTACAGTTTTTTGTGTTTTACTGTCTTATTCGTTAGTGTTTTTGTACAAACCGCTGTTGGGATCATTCAAAATGATCGACAAACTCTTCTGGACATTTGATCATCGCTGGAGACACACTTCAGCAGAGCAGAAAGAAACGCTGGAGAGGCAGACGGCCTGGGGTTCTCTGCAGGATAAGGAAAAGGTGCTTCAACTCTCCGCTTCCTAGTATCCTGCTCGCAAATGTTCAATCGCTGAAGAACAAAATAGACGAGCTGAATGCACATATCAAGTTTCAGCGAGACATCAAGGGCTGGAGAACTCTCACCCAGGGGCTATTTTTTTTTATTGTGGTTGGGGATTTTAACAGGGCAAACCTGAAAATGGTTTTGCCTAAATACTACCAGCACATTAACTTCCCCACCCAAGGAAAACAGATTCATGATCACTGCTACACTGCACTTAAGGACAGCTACTAACCCCTCCCCCTGCCCTGCCTTCGGCAAAGCTGATCACACCTCCATTCTTCTCCTGCCTGCATACAGACAAATACTTAAACAGGCCAAGCCAGTTCTCAGATCAGTCTACCAATGGAGTGAGGAGGCCATCCTCACACTTCAGGACTGCTTTGAAACCACAGACTGGCAGATGTGTTGTGATGCAGCTGGCACTGACATCAATGAATATATTGACTCCATTAAAGGCTACATCAGTAAATGCACTGATGACATTGTTCCAAAGATCAATGTGAGAACATTTCCCAACCAGAAGCCCTGGATCAACACTGAGGTCTTGGACCAGACTAAGAGCTTGGACCAGAGCCTACAACACTGGTGACCTGGAGAGTTATAAGAAAGCCAGATATGACCTTCAGAGGACCATCAGGCTGGCCAAAAGGAACTATAGGGACAGAGTGGAGTCTAACTACCTTGGGGCTGATCTCAGACGCATGTGGAATGGTCTCCGTGATATCACTGACTACAAAGGGATATGGGGTTGTCATCCTTACTTGCAGATGAGCTCAAAGCACATTATGTTCGTTTTGAGGCGAACAGCACGTCCCCAGCTACAAAACTCCCAGTAGATCAGGAGATCTGCACCCCATCCATTTGTGTCTGAGCTGGCCAGATCCTTCAAGGTAGTTAACCCATGCAAAGCACCTGGTCCTGATGGCGTTTACAGTGTTAGGTTACATGGGTGCACCTCACCGAGGATCTCACCTGGTCACTCCACACCAACAAAGTAGTAAGGTCTGCTCATCAGCGCCTCTTCTTCCTGCGAAGGCTCAGGAAGTTTGCTCTGCCTCCTGACATCTTGCTAACTTATACAGATTGAAAGACTGTTCTGTGGTCAGATGAGTCACGATTTGAAGTTCTTTATGGAACACTGGGACGCCATGTCATCTGGACCAGAGAGGACAAGGATAACCCAAGTTATTATCAACGCTCCGTTCAGAAACCTGCATCACTGATGGTATGGGGTTGCATGAGTGCTTGTGGCATGGGCAGCTTGCATGTCTGGAAAGGCACCATTAATGCAGAGAACTATGTCCAGGTTCTAGAACAACATATGCTCCCATCTAGACGTCATCTCTTTCAGGGAAGACCCTGCATTTTTCAACAAGATAATGCCAGACCACATTCTGCAGCAATCACATCATGGCTACGTAAGAGAAAGATCTGAGTACTGAAATGGCCAGCCTGCAGTCCAGATCTTTCACCTATAGAGAACATTTGGCCATCATAAAGAGGAAGGTGCGACAAAGAAGGCCCAAGATGATTGAACAGTTAGAGGGCTGTATTAGACATGAATGGGAGAGCATTCCTATTTCTAAACTTGAGAAACTGGTCTCCTCTGTCCCCAGACGTCTGTTGAGTGTTGTAAGAAGAAGGGGGGATGCCACACAGTGGTAAAAATGGCCTTGTCCCAACTTTTTTGGTATTTGTTGACGCCATGAAATTTTTAAACAACACATTTTTCCCTTAAAATGATACATTCTCTCAATTTAAACTTTTGATCTGTAATTTGTGTTCTATTCTGAATAAAATATTAGATGTTGGCACCTCCACATCATTGCATTCAGTTTTTATTCACAATTTGTTTAGTGTCCCAACTTTTTTGGAATCCGTTTTGTATATCACTGCTCTCTCTCAGACCATCACTGTCTAATAAATGTACATTAGAGATTACAGATCACAGATTAGAGACCACTCCTTCTTTGTATATTCTGTATTTATTTAATATCACTTTTACATCTCTTTATTTTAATATGTTTAGTATGTATATAGTCTTGTCCTGCTGAAGAGTATCAACCTGAGCTTTACCACAAGCATTTTAATGCATAAATGTCCTGACATTGTGCAAATGACAAATAAACTTGAAACCTGAAAGCCTCCCTGAAAAGAGCTGGACGTCAGGAGCAATGACCTGCATGATTCAGGAGTGGAGCATGTTTTGGCTTGAGTGATTAGATCACATTGTGAACTGAAAATTCTCAGGTCAGCAAGAACTCTTAACGTAATTGGCTTTACTGCACGATCTCTTATTGTTTTACTGCAGATTGGCTTTAGTTATTTTAGTAAAAAGACCTGTGAAAACCAAAATTTCAGATACTTAATAATAAAAAGATCTTTAATTGGGAACATACCAAAAAAAATTCCTAAAATGCAAAGTCAAATCAAAATTTCAGATGGATAGGAGGGAAAAGGCATTGTTAATTTGAAATGGTCCAGAAAATAAAATATAATAATAATAATAATAATAATAATAATAATAATAAATTAACTTAAAAAAACATCAAATTCCAAAGTCCTAGTCAAAACTTCAGATTGTTAGAAACAAAGATCTTTGATTAGGAACATACCAAAAAATCCCTAAAATATTTGTGACCTTCAGTATTCAGAATTGTATCTACTCTGTGTTGAACTGAAGACTTCACATCTTAAACTGGTGATTCTCAGGTCAGCAAGAACTGCAAACTCACTTCAGAGTTTTGCACAATCAGATGTGTTGTATGTTTGCAGACTGGAATTTGGATTCTTAGGAAAAATACTTGTGAAAAACTGGGATCAATTTTGAAACTACAGACATCCTCCCTGGAAAATTTGGAGATCAGTAACAATGACCTGCATGATTCAGGAGTGCTTACTTATTACTTATATAACTTATTATGCTGGGTGATAATAAAAGCCCTGGACTTATATATTTGAGGTGTGTGTCTAAATATATTACAATCACACTGTGAAATGGATATTTGCAGCTCACCAACAACTCCAAACTCGACTGAATATACTGCATGATGTCTTGTTTTTGTTATCTACAGACAGGCTCTGTGTACTAATAAGAAGAAGTCCTGTGAAAATTAACATTTAGATTTAGATTTTTGATTTAAAATGTATCAAAAAACAACCCAAAATCCAAAGTCCTAGTCCAAGATATTTAAGACTTGGCAGCAATGGCATTAAGGATTCAGGAGTGCAGCTTCACATTTAGAGTTCACATTTAAACAGAGATTCTAAAGTCAGTAATACCTACTAACTCATTTGACAATTCTACACAATCTGTTGTGTTGTCTGTCTGCAGACTGGCATTGTGGAATCTTAGGGAAAATATTTGTAAAAAACAAAATTGCAAATGGTTAGGAACAAGGACCATTGATATGAAAAACTAAATATGAAGTACTAAAACAATCCCAAATTTCCAAGGAATCAGAAACTCATTTGACAGTTCTGTAGTTTTGTCTGTCTGCAAACCAACATTTTAAAATCTGAGGAAAAAACACTTATGAATAATTGGGATTGGTTTTAAAACCACATGCATCCTCCATGAAAGAGTCTGAGCTCAGTAACAATGACTTGAATGGTTCAGGAGTGGAGACTGACTTTGCTTTAAGGATCATTGAGACTTATGAAAATCAAAATTTTTGATGGTTTGGGAGTGTAGCTACTCTGTATCGAACTGAAGGGTTCACATTTTGAAGCAGAGATTCTCAAATCAGCAAGAACTACAAACTCACTTAACAATTCTGCACAGTCGGTTGTGTTATCTGTCTGCAGACTGGCATTGAGGATTTTTAGGAAAGACACTTGTTTCAAAACTGACCCAAGTTTGCGGATTGGACCCAAACACATGGTGGGAACCCATTTGCGCCGATGTAAAGGTTTATACTGCAAGCAAACAGGTTCAATGCATGTAAAACAGTGCACGTGAAACAGTGAGTGAACTACTCAGAGGGAATGTGTTTGTGTGAACTGGTTTAGGTGGGGATCGAACCCCCAACCTCCAGAGCGATGGCCCCACATGTTACTGCTGCATACATGGGACAGGATGTGGGGCAGTCACAAAGGTTTTTGTGAGGGTGAAATAGTGGGAAAGTCAAACAAAAAAGACGCCAGCAACGACATGCTCGAACAAAAGGGATTGTTATTAAAGAACAGAAACAACCAGGAAAAAGGATATCTTTTCATTTTTGGGTCTCTGAGTCTTTCTCTTGCGCAGACCAACCCACATTCTCTACTCTGTTTATTTATTTAAGCACTTGTTTCTTTTACTTTTTTACTTTTTTATTTTCTCTTTCTCTTACTGTCTACCCCTCTACAATAGTGTAGCTGTGATGCATGTTTGGTGGGAGCTTATATGGCCGGCGCCTCAGGTGCTGCTTGTTGGGTTGATCAGCCTGGGGCATTCTGGGGGTTGGAGTTCCGGTCTGTAGTATCCCCAGAATGGCACAGACACTGCCGCCCTCTGCTGGCTGAAGGCGGTACTGCCTGGACCCTTACAACATTCTCTGGGAAAGAGTTGGAACTCAGTAACAATGACCTGCATGATTCAGAAGTGAAGCCTGTCTTTGGTAGACTGATTAGATCACACTGTGTATTGGATATTTTCAGGTCAGCAGCAACTCCAAACTCAACTGGATATACAGTATGTCTTGTTTTTCAGTGTCCCATAAAATATCCCAAAATTACAAAGTCTAAACCAAAAAAAGGTTCAGGATTGTAGCCAATCTTTGCTGGACTGATTAGATCACATTGTGAACTGTTTTTTCTCAGGTAAGTAAGAAGCTTAATTGACTATACTACATGCTCACTTTTTGATATTTCTGACCAGCTTTGTGTAATATTAGGAAAAAGACATGTAAAAATCTAAATTTCAGATGGTTAGGAACAAGCATTATTAAATCCCCAAATTCCAAACCAAAATTTCATATGGCTATGAACAAAAACCTTTGATTAGGAATGCAACAAAAAGACAATCCTGGAAATATTTGGAATACTTCGGCAGCAATGGCATTCGGGATTTAAGAATGCAGAGTTCACACTCTAATCTGGAGATTCTAAGGAAAACAAGAACTACAAACTCAAATGGCAATTCAACACAGTCTGTGGTGTTGTCTGTCTGCGGACTGGCATTGTGGAATCTTAGGTAAAAAAAAAGCATGTGAATAATTAAATTTCAGGTGGTTAGTAATAAGGACCATTGACATAAAATACAAAAAAAAATTCCAGTGAACTACAAACTCATTTGACCACGTTGCGCAATCTGTAGTTTTGTCTGTCAGACTGACATTGTAAAAGCTTAGGAAAAACGTGAAAAAACTGAAAAACTGGGATCACGAACCAAGGTTTGGGTTAGGAATCAAGATCTTTTGATTAGGAATGTACCAAAAAAATCCCTGAAATATTTGGACTTGGTAGCAATGACCTTCAGTATTCAGTAATGACTACAGCTGGACTGAAGAGTTCACACTTTAAAATGTGAAGATATGAAAAAATTAAGATATTCTCCTTAATCTTTTGTGTTGTGTTTGTTGAAAAACTGGGATGAGTTTTGAAACTACATGCATCCTCTCTAAAAGAGTTTGTCATATGGATTAGATCACATTGTGAACTGGAGATTTTTCAAAAATCTTTTTTTAAAATTCCAACTTTCTGGCATTAAGAAGCAATAAAAAAGAAAGAAATATAATTGTTGTAGTCACTCACAATTGTGTTTTAAAATCAAGTAGAGGAAAAAATATAGAATCACTAAATTCTAAAATTCTTAATAAAATAGGGAATCATGAGAAAAACACTGCACCATTAGTACTTTGTTGCACCATCTCTGGCTTTTATAACAGCTTGAATTCTCTGAGGCATGGACTTAACTAATGGGAAACAGGATTCTTTATCAGTCCTGCTCTGTCTATTTTTGCTGTTGCCATATCAGCTTTGCAGGTTGGAATCTTGTCATTGACCATTTTCTTCAATTTCCACCAGAGATTTTCAACTGAATTGAGATCTGGACTATTTGCAGGCCATGTCATGGGCATTATATGTCTTTTTTTTAAAGAAAAGCTGTCACATTCTTTGCCCTATAGCAAATACTAAACCTAACCGTAACCATAACCTCAACTCAAATCTTTATCCAAACCCTGATCTTAACACAAAATCTAATCCAGACACTACCAAACCTTAATCTCAATTTAAAACCTTACCTTAACCTCAACCCAAAATCTAACCCTTTCTTTAACCTCAACCCAAAACTTAATCCTAACCATCAACCTGGCTGTAATACTAACTTCAATTCTGACCCTAACCTTAACCAAAACTCCAGGTACAGGATGGAGTCAGCAGCATGTCTACAAGAGGTATTGTGCCTTCTGTCTCTGCTTGAATACATAAAAGCCTATAGTGATTAACATAGTAGGATTAAAATGAATCACTAATTGGTTGCATGTTGTGGGAAGATACCAGGCAGCCAACCACTCCATGATTTTCAGTTAAACTGCCTGCAATAGATAAATTGCCACTTGACACATAGTTGGGAAATGCGATTGTATTCCAAGTCTGGTAAAAACTTTATTATGGAATTACGGCAATTTACAATTGTAACCACATTTTTATGGCATTTGGCAAATTAAGAATCTCTGTTGATGGACAAATAGATTGTGATGAGTGCTCAGATAAAATCAAGGCGATGTTTATTCAAAAGATTTGTAGTCAGACACAGCAGCAACAACAGCAAAGCGGACATAACCAAAGGCCAAGGACAGAGTCAGAGCCAGGAAACAGGCGGAAGTCAAAGCCAGGCAAACAATCAGATCAGGCAAAAGTACCAAGGGGAGAAGAGTAAACCAGAGAATCAGAATAAAGTCAAAAGCCAGAGTAGGAAACAAGTGTAGTTACAGGGAGAAATGCTTGGTACGCACAGAGTAGCAATACTTCACAATGAGTCAGTGAAAGAGAAGAGTATATATACAAACAGACTAAATAAGAAACAGGTGTGTGTGATTAATATTCCGGATGAGGATATGGAAAATGGAATGGGATTGGATGATGGTGAACATTGGAGTCTGGGAGATTGGAGGTGAGAGCAGAACCAGCAGGCGTGACAGATTGCCATGGGCTTTGGGTTTGGGTGGGCTTTGCTAATGCTCTGCCTTAAAAGGAGCTGATCTTGTTGGGTTTTGAAGTGTTTTACTTTTAGCTCGACTGGACTAAGGAGAGTCAACTGATTTAGCCAGTGACAAACATTCCACCTATTTGACCTTAAACTTTAAGTTGCTTTTCCATCTGCATTTGGCGGTAACACTTTATTTTGATGGTCCCCCTGTAGATATATAGTACACTATTAGAAAGCTAATAACAGCACATCTGTTAGCAATAAGACAGTATCTGTAGTGTGTTAACCTTACTATAAACAAAAACATCAGGATATCATTGAATTAAATTATGCAAACATTCTCCTTGGCTCCTGATTATAGTCTGCAGATATATATTTACAGACATTCAACAGACCTGTAATAAACTATAAACAAGTCATATTGTTACTTATCTGTTTATCACTACTAGAGTATCATCAAACAGATATAGATCTGTCAGGATTTTATTTAATTATTTATATGTTTATTTTTATATTTCATATATTTATATTTATATTTAATTTTTGTAAGTCTTTGTAAGTCTTTTAAGTCTTTTTTTATTAAGAGGTCGACTACTTTCAGGAGAGCATTCTTGATCTAGCCAAATGTTGTGAGCAGACACCAGAGCAAGAACTCCTTTGTCATTCACTGTAGCTGTTTTACCCTGCTCTGCTTTTACTTTCACTTTTGACAGCATATAAGCTGCTCCCTACAGACTCGCTGCAGCAGAGCTGCATCATCCACACCCTTTTCACTTAGGCTTTTGGAAGCTGCTACTATTTCTGTCTACCAAGGTAAGGAAAAGAGTAGGGGATATTTCAGTAGTTTGTAACCTACAAAAAAATCTTTTGAGCAAATAGAACAGATATTAGACCAAAAGAAAAACTGTTTTCATAATATATTCTCTTTTGGCTGCTTAAAGATGAGCTCCAAACAGCAGTGACTAAGTAGAAAGTGTATTTTTTTCAAATGCTGTTTTACTGTTTAAAATCCCTCTATTATGCTAAAACAAATCTAAAATTCTACTTGATTGAAAACTTTATCTTTATTTTTTCTCATGAACTGAACATACTAATTATTGAGGTCAGTTCCCAAACCTGAATTAGCTGAAACTGTGAGGATCATAATGTTGTGATGAGATTTATTTGTCTTTGAACTGCTCATGTTTCTTTCTTCAGTCCTATTGCAACCACCTATTACATTGATCATTTTGCTGTACAGTAGTGTCCAAATACCTGTAATACTTTATTTGAATAATTTTTAGATGATTAACAAACCCATAATTGGTCATGTAGGTTTAAAAGATTATATTTACAAATAGAATTTTAAAATTTTCACTGGCTTATCAGCACTTGAAATTTTAATGACAGCTAAATCCAGTAATCTGAACAGTTTTTACTTCTTGCTGTAGGAGAGATTATGGGAGAGAATTTTGATAGTTCACCAAATGTGGTCAGCTTGTAATGACCAGTAAATGGTTGGTATTAAGTATAAAGTGTCCGAAGATTAATGTCTACTAATTTGATGTTGGCGTATACTAATAGGCCATAGTTAAGTGGAGAAGGAAAGACTAAGTTACATATCAACTGTTGGTGACACATGAAGATTGAAGATTACTCAAATTAAGAAACACAATAACAAAAAATAAATAAATAAACTGTGTTTTGCTAAGATGGTAACAGAGAGTACCAAGACTAGCAAAGAGTTGCCTATTTGTAGGCTGCGTGTCACAAGTTTTAACATGAGTGTTTTAACACTGCAGTTTGCTACCTTAGTGCTAGAGGTGTAATAGGGAGGTTGAGGCAGGATGCAAATGCACAGTGGTTTTATTCAATTTTGCCTGGGAGACAGGGGTCAAAACACAGGTGGGTATCAACAAAGAGATGTCCATAAATTGAGAGAAGACAGCAGAAACAAAACAAGGGTCAAAAGCTCAAGATGAAACACAAACACTACAAAACACAGGGACGAAAGCCAGAAGGAAAACACAGCTTAGCACTCACGAGGGGAAAAACAGAGACTTCACAACAAGCAAGGCAAACAAAAGGGTCTAAATGGATGTCCAAATGACTTCCAGATTCGCTTCAGGTGTGGGAGATGGTGGAGCCAGGGGGAGCAGGAATAGCAGTGCAATAACCCGAAGTAACCAGAGGGGGCGTTGATTGACATATGGACATGACCAGACAGACAGACAGACAGGGATGTGACAAGAGAGTCAATGGGCTCTAACCTGCAATTTGCTACCTTAGTGCTAGAGGGAGCCAGTGGGTTCCAAGCTGTAATTTGTTAATTTAACACTGGAGGGAACGAGTGGCTCTAACCTGCAGTTTGCTAGTGTAGCACTATTTGCTGTTATAACACTATTTGCTGTTATAGGGGAGCCCACCTCTAATCGGCAGTTACTAAATCAAACCAGAAGGTCATAGAGGGCTAGCTTCTATTTAGACGTTGAGGATTGCTATTGCTAAAATAGATCACCAGCTACCGCCAAGGTTTAACAAGAGGCATCCACAGAAGCACTTAAGCTAGTACAGTAGATCTGTTCATTAACACTGGAATCACAAGGCTTGAAGCCTGAGGCACAAAGCAACATTTGCGTAGTGATGTGGCCAGAAGTTGCAGTCCGAATAATTATTATTCCATCTTAATATAGTGATAATGGACTCCACAGTATCAAATTTCAACAGACTGAAAGTTTATGGTCACTGTTTACATAAACTTATAAGTTTAATCATAATTCCTGTCATTGTGTGTTCTGATTGGATCTTTAATCTCCAGAATTTCGCAAAAGACTAAGTTCACGTATCGGAAAGTAGTTAGTGATAACGAATGTGCTATTGGACTACACCTAAGGCCGTGTTAATGCATGTAACATGTTATGCATGTAATAATTTGAACGTAAATGTGCTCTAAACAATGCACAAGGCATACCGTTGGAACAAACTCATTTGTTTAAAAATATAAAGCTATGTTTACAAATGTTCAAACAATAACACTGGATATAAACTTACAATAAATATTAACATTGCTCACACTGTTAAAGTGAACTGAACAGAGGGTGGATACTGTTACTGACACTTACTGACACTCTTACTGACACTTAGTGTGCTAGGCAAACCTTTAGGCTAACCCAAAGAAGTAAAGCGTTTAATACTCAGTGGCCTATAGTGGTTTGGGAATTATAATGCCTAAGACCGCAAGACCCTACAGCCAATAGTGAGAACAGCTGAGAAAATCATAGGGGTCTCTCACCTCTCTGTAACAGACATTCACACCACATGCTGCACCCGTAAGGCCCTCAGCATTTTGAAGGACCCCACTCATCCCTCACATGGACTTTTTTCACTGCTGTCGTCTGGCAGAAGGTACAGGAGCATCCGTGCTGTCACTGCACGATTCTGCAACAGCTTTGTCCCAGAAGCAGCCAGACTTCTAAACAACAGAGACTGAACTATACCACCCCACCCCACAACCCTAGCATTTTAAGTCTGTCTCCATCCTATTTATCTTATTTATACATTCCCCACTTTACTACCTTAGTGCTGTGTTTCATGTGCGAAGTATGCTGTCTAAATATCTATGCACCTTACACTCATTACCTCTACTCAGAACTGAGTCTTATTTATTGTATTTATTGTCTTGCATGTTGCAATTTCTGCAGTCTGTACTGTATTGTTTTTGTCTGTACTGTGTTGTTTTTTGTTCTCGTTTTGTTCCATGTGGCACCCTTGTTCTGGAAATTTAATTTCACTGTGTGCTTGTACAGGGCTGAAATGACAATAAAAGCCACTTGACTTGACTTGACTAGAGGTCCCTTCCTTTAGATCTCCACTTGAGTAAAAGTATTAAAGTATTTATTTTCTAAGGTAGCACTAACAAATCACAGCATTTTAGTGTGATTTAGATGACGTTTTAGATGTTTCTTTTAACAGCACAAACCAGCACAGATATAAAAACAGTAGTGAACCCTAAACAGTTTGCTGCAGCACATGTGCAGAGTCAATCAAAGTTTAAACGCACAACATGCTTTAGCCAATTTACACTGGCCAAAAGGGCAGGCACAATTTTATGAGGGAGGCTGAAAACCAATTGAACTGTGCATATTACAAACCGTATTCCAAAAAAGTTGGGACACTAAACTGGTCTCCTCTGTCCCCAGACATCTGTTGAGTGTTGTAAGAAGAAGGGGGGATGCCACACAGCGGTAAAAATGGCTTTGTCCCAACTTTTTTGGGATTTGTTAACGCCATGAAATTTTGAAACAACATATTTTTCCCTTAAAATGATACATTCTCTCAGTTTAAACTTTGATCTGTGATTTCTGTTCTATTCTGAATAAAATATTAGATGTTGGCACCTCCACATCATTGCATTGCATTTTTATTCACAATTTGTTTAGTGTCCCAACTTTTTTGGAATCCGGTTTGTAAAAGCTCTAGCTCTCCTTTCAGGTTAGTGAATATTCATGATGGACCGACCAATAGAATCGCTCGAGAGGAAATCGAGAGGAAATTTAACTTGCTATCAGTAAACTCACACCTCTGCACCACGAGTAGAACTGGCCACTGATGTAATGTTTTCCTAAGTTTTTAGCTAAATGATTAAATTATAAGGTGTTCATTAAGACTTCTGCCGTTTTATCACAGATTTCAACAAATTGTTTATTAGGGCTTAGTTCTTATTGTCCCAGTTGTCGAGTCACATTACTTAATACATTATTAAAGTACTTACTAAATCCAAACACAATATGCTAGTTATTATTACTATCATTAGTTAATGATTAATGGCTACTCTATTTACCTGTTCAGTCGTTTTTCTTAATGCTTCTAAATACTTCTTTATTCTTTATTTCTTTATACTTTATACTTCTTGGTTTTCTATTACATGGCCTTGGTTCCACTCAGTAGTGCTCCTCTTCATGCAGAGCTTTTCCTACTCCATGACAACATCTATTGGTGTGTCAGTTGTTTTGAAAAGAGAAGGCAAGAATGGTAACACCCCTAAAGAGCATGGAGTGGTCTGCTGAAAACGTCTAAACATTCCATCAGCTCAAAGAGTGGTTAACTCACGCACATGCATTATCAATTGTGTCAGTAATTGGCCAGTTAACACACCAGAATCACAAACCAAAATCTTTCTAGATGAAATCTTTTCTAGATTTCTTGTCTCATGCATGCCCTGTCTGTTTGTCTTACCAGGTAGATCTTTGCAGCACTCACTCTGGAATCTCAATAAACAGCATCTACCCAGTGAAGAACTACCACACAGAGATCACACAGGATGATGGTGCTGATGTCCTGATTCTCATGGCACTAAGAGACATTGTCAGTTTTGCCAATGATTATGTGGAAGACTTGAAGAGAACTGATCAAAAGAAGTGACAAATGACACAGAGACATTGTTTATCGCAAAGTCTGATGATATGCCTTCATAAATACATTGGATTATCATTAATTGCCATCGCTACATTTACAGTACTATAAAGAACTGGTTCTCACTTTTGACTCTCAGCCTTAACAAGTTCACAATTTTGCTGTAGCCCTATGTGTTTGGAGCAGGGATAAACCCTAAACATGTACGACAGTAGGCATTTGGAAAGTTTTTTAAATCTGTAGTTTATGTGCTACAGCAAGAAAATAATGGAATTTAACCCTGTGTGTGCATCAATTGCACTTAAACATGATAAAACAATAGCTTGAGTAATGGAAATATTGGAATGAATTATTAGTAAAATCATGGATTTTCATATCAAGGTTTCTCTCCTAAACATACTTTGACTGAATATAAGACTAAACCAACACAGCTCATACTCAGGGAAATACACAAGAGGCAAAACAAGACAATGCCAGTGGCAAAGTCTAATGGGTAGTCACAGAACTTTCAGTCAACTTCCTGTGTAATGTCAAACTCTGATTTAAAGGGCAGCTATAATGCTTTTCTGCTTTTCCTTACGTGTGCGTTTCTTTTTGTGCATATAAAATGTTCTTCAAAGTAATAAAACTTTAATCGCTTTCTACCACACAAATCAGTATATTCTCATATGACCGGCTGCTTCTTCATTGTCTTTCCTGGTATCAGTAATAAAATCTTATCTCTGTTACCTTTATAAGCATTACGAGACAAGCTCAACTTCTCAAAAACACAGGACAGTCTTAAAGGCATTAACAAAAAAAATCTTATATATGTAATCACTGGTTAAATACAGTTGGAATACAGATCTCCTCAATTCTTTATTTCAGATCCAGCCATTCAAAAATTCTGTACATTTCAGAACTAAGTATGTATTTATAATTTTTATTCAGACTCAACAAGCCTCAACTTTTGCTTCCCAGTTTCAGTGAAACTGATGTCAACTTGTCTGCGTACATGGTAAGATAAAAACCTTTATATATGACATTTCTGATGTTGCATTATTGTTGTTTTAGGTATCACTTTATTGTAGAGAACATTTATTGGGAGTTTGTTATTTGCTCAGTATAGTCCAAACTGACCATTTTATTTACTTCATCACAATATTGTTTTTCTACTAATAGCACTAGTAACAGTGCTAATGCAAAATTACCACTTTCTAGCTATTTTTATGCTAAAACTATGCTAATACTTTTCCTTATGCAGTAACATTACATATATTGTTAAGTATAGAATTTTAATGGAAGTCAATAGAACCAGACCTTTTTTCAAAGCAATTTTTAGGCAAAATAAGGCTAAAAACTATAAACTTAATAAACTATAAATATTTTATGTAATTACACATGTGTGATAACTTGACCCATTGCTGTTTTTCCAAGAATACTTTTCTGATTGTAACAGCAGGGGGTTAAATAGATGGACACCAGATGACTATGTATATTTAAATGAACTTCTTTAAACTCACTTACTCTTCTAGCATTAAAATATTGTGTTGTAATATATGGACCCAAATGTCTGGATTACCCAATATGATATTGTTAACTCAGATAATCACATGGATTCAAGCCAATTTGTAGAATGTAATTTACCTACAAGTCCCATTAATATTTAGTTGAATGTAGCAATACTTCAGTGCATTTTGATGTTTGTTTTGTCCTCCTTTCGCAATGTAGACCTGGGGTTTATCTGTGTCTTCTTCCCTAGCAGGTGAGTCAAAGTAAGTGTTTATTGCAACTCAGAATAATTTCAGATTCAGAATTGTTCACAAGGGTGATAAGAACTAAGAGTTTACAGGCCTGAGAGATTGTAATATGATCTACTTGAGGTAAGCTTTTGACCAAGGAGTTTTTTAAATTTTTTAAAAATGTGTTAACGGTGGATTTTATATATATATATATATATACATACACTTATATACCTATATATAATCTATTACTCACCATAATCAGGTTTTATCCTGTCTCCTCACCCGTTTCCTGTCCTTTACTCCCTCTTATTTTTATCTCACTCACTTGCACCTTCTAGAATTTTGATATTATTGTTAAAATTACAAACCTAATTCAGAAAGTAGAAATGCAAATACAAATAGAAATAAAAAGATTTAGATTATTTTTAAACTAAATAATATTAATAATAAATAATATTCACTTTCACTGTTATTTGACTGTCACTGTGGTTTTTTAATCAATATTTATTTATTATGAAACTAATGCTGAAAAACATTAAAGAAGTTAGGATGGGGCAATGTAAAACAATGAACATTGTAAAAAAAACAGGATTTTAAAATCTCTAGTACATTATCAGCAAAGATTGGTTGAAGGTCGTCAACCATTCACCAATCGTTGTTCTTGAAATCTACTTACATGATTTTTTTTCAAGATTTGGACATTAACCAAATATTCCTATTTGGAATTTGTTCTTGGCTAATAGAATTGTAGAATAGAATCTACACTAATGCTGTTTAAGAAAATGTTATGAATCTGATGTACACATTTTCTTAGAATCTTTCTTAAGAACAAATTTAGGATAACAAGGTATTTATCAGTGACTGAAACCCAATCTTTCTCATCAATAATTACAAGCATTTTAGATATTTCAGCCAATGCAGTTCTTTCCTCATTCTGGGAATCCAGTAAATCACAAGCAAAGTCAAAAAAAAAAAAAAAAAAAACAATTTCTTAGGATAAAACATTAAGTATTCTGTTTTCTGTTTTTTCTATCGTTTCACACCCTGTTCCAACTTTTTGGTCTCTGAGTTTGAACATTGCTGTACAATTATTATTAAGATTGTAAGATTAAACTTTGCTGTGTAATAACTAATTATGCCAATTAAATACAATATACAGTACATTACATATTTACAAATTTCTTTTTTTTTTACTCAGAACTATATAAACCTTGGAGGTGAGTTATGCCAAGATTGACATATGTAGGAGATGGCAGTTCTTATCTTATAGGTAGATTAATATACAGGTAAAGATAATTGTTCATCTATTGTCATGCACAATTTCTCTTTAGCTTTCCAGACATTTCTAGCCTTTTTTCTAGGTCAGTTTCTGATTGGATATTGTTCGGTGTTGGAATTTCTGTCAACCTAAAATTTTAATGTTTTCTCCAAATAGCCATATTTTTCCTTTTGGCACTTGATACCAACTGGCTATTCTGCTCTCAAAGTAAATAAGCAAACAAACAGAGAAGAAAGAAAGAAAGAAAGAAAGAAAGAACAAAAGAAAGAAAGAAAGAAAGAAAGAAAGAACAAAAGAAAGAAAGAAAGAAAGAAGCAAAAGTTTAGTCTTACAGGTGGCTGTGGCATATGAATGAAGACTGAAGAGGCATTCAGTTCATGAGGGTATCAGGGATATTAAGCCCAGATTTGGAGGTGCCCTAAACTAACATGTGAGAAACTACTTAGTACTACATTGATCTCAGTTCAGATTAAAATCACACCACATCAAAACATGCTAACATACTGAATGTTGCAAAAAGATAAATCTACCCAAGTCAATTTCATTCATACCCTACCATATGACCTGTAATATTTTAATTGATCATTTGTAAGAATACAACAGAAATTGCACTTATAAAGTGTTATATGACTTTCATAAAACCATATGCAGACATAAGCCTGCAGAATTACATACAGCTAGCTATAATTAAATACATAACATTTCATACTTTATACAGTGTTACCCAGTTAATGCATGTTAGAACCTAGTACCCACTTCAATAACTAGTAGATGCTCATTAATCGAAAGAAAAAGAATGACAGTAGCGTTAGCCAAAAATGTAATCTTGAAACATAATCTGGAAGGCAAGGTCAAAACAGAGTTAGACAGATTGCAATACTTGGGCTCAGGGAGGAGAGTAGTTAGTTGGGTCAAACAGCAACAAAAGGAAAAATCCAAAGAGAAGGCAGAAAAACAAAGCAGGTGGATATATGGAGAATACAAACAGCTCAATTATGTTAAAGATCAATGAACATAATGATCACTACGACCATGATGACCATCACTTGCTGTTACATTTATTATCATTATATAAACTATTTTTAAATATAAGTAAAGCCAAGCCTGGATTGATAAGTGCTTTTCGATAATGTTCTTTGTTTACTGTCTTTCTCAGAGAAAGAGATGAGATATACAACTACCTGCATTTTTTTAACCCACATTTCGAGGTCCTCAAAATTCTACTGTATGGACCAACTGGAGCAGGGAAGTCATGCTTCATCAATTCCATTCAGAGGATCCTATTAGGACGTAGCGCCATTGGTGCTCCAGAACAAGCGTCACAAACTGGAGCAAGCTTAACTCGTACAGTAAGTACAGTAAACAGTGTAGTCACTTGTGACTGAAAAGTACCTAATAGTGTGTAATACCTCCACAAGTATGAATAACAGCTGCAATTCAACTTGACATGGATGTAGGCCACATCAGTGTTCAGATACTCTGGCATCAAAGAATTGCACAGATGGGCCAGATTTGGTGGATGCCTTCCCTGGCACGATTCCAAGTTTGAACCTGCAGAGTGCAGACTTTATTGTAATGTGGTTAACCTACATGGTGCTAGAAGGGAAGAATCAGAGTCTGTTAACAGGGTGTTAAGCTCCCAAGGCTCATTGATGTACGAATGCAAGAAAGAGTACCCTGTCTGCTCCACACTAACAGAACAGAACAGAACTGACCATTTACAATTTCGTAACGAGAGGAATGTGTTGTGACACACATAGCCAAAGAGTCATCAGAGTGCCCATTCTGACCTCTGCCCACTATCTACAATAGTCATGCGAGTTTCTAGTCTGGACCTTTATGCAGTGAAAACGTTTGCCCTGTTTGTGATATGTGGGCCATGCCATCCCATTCTGTGCTATCCCAGGATGCACTGTGACAAGATGACAAACCAAATGTATGATGCTCAGTAAAATGCTTTCCTGGGTAACCATGGGCCAGTTTGTGACTGGTTGCCTTTTGTTGTTGCATGGTATTCCAGTGGTGTTCATGCCTGCATTTTTTTTTGAAAGGTGTGGTATTCATTTGTACTTAGGTCAAAACTCACAGACTGAAGAAGCATGGACACAGGCGTTATCCTTTTGTTTTCTGTGACATCATGGGACTTGAGGAAGACGAATCAGCAGGAATACAAACTGAGGACATCGCCAGTGTTTTGCAGGGCCATATTTCAGATGGGTACATTGTAAGTACACTAACTCTTACCATTTATACGGTCGAGTACTGTGGTATCAGATCAAAATTTCCAGGCCATCTTATTAGTGTAAGATGAAATTAAAGATAAAAAGCTGTATTTTAGTACAATAAAAGTTACATATTTTCCAGATGTGTCCAGGCTAAAGGCTGATTTGTGCTGATTTGCGGTGGAATCAAAGCAGGGTCTACACTGTAGCCTGCTTGATTTGCAGATGCTGTTGTGAGCATTTATATTTGTGTGTGTTGGTCTGAAACCCTAGTTTCCTCTCTTCAGAGTAGCAATATTAGGAAGTTATTATTGGTACACAAATATACTGAATGTGTATATGTGTATTACTTTTATACATTATTATTATTATTGTTATTAAATTTTGGCACATGCTATTTGCACCCGGGTGTATGCAGCAGTGTGTGCTATTTGCACCCGGGTATACATAGCAGTGTGTGCTATTTGCACCCGGGTATATGCAGCAGTGTGTGCTATTTGCACCCGGGTATACGTAGCAGTGTGTGCTATTTGCACCCGGGTATACGTAGCAGCGTGTGCTATTTGCACCGGGTATATGCAGCAGTGTGTGCTATTTGTACCCGGGTATACGTAGCAGTGTGTACTATTTGCACCCGGGTATACATAGCAGTGTGTACTATTTGCACCCGACATTATGGTTTCAGCAAAAATTTGTACTTTTGTGTTTTGTGACAAAACACATTTTGCTTACAAATTATTTTACAAGAGGTGAAGATACTTTTGTTTGGGGTTATGGGGTGGACCTCAGAGTTTGTTCTTATTGAATTTTGTTTTTCACTTGAGTCTCTTTGTTTTTCTTTACCATGCTCTTAGAATTTAAATAGCAATTTAATTATCCTAAGTCGCTTGCAGCTAATGGCAGTGATCACATGCTAAATACTGCATTATAATATACACTGCCAGTGATAAATGATAATGTTAAAACAAAATGTAACACAAGTTAATATAAAGTCTGTAGCACCCTCATATGTACACCACACTGTATGATATATATATATATATATATATATATATATATATATATATATATATATATATATATATATATATATATATATATACATACAAATATTCTTCCTGCCTGTACATTATTATCAGCCCCTTTAATTTAATTTAATTTCACAGAATGCAGAAAACAGATTTGACTTGTTTATTCATTTTTTTCTGGATGGTTTGTACATTTTTTAAAGAAGTGAATTGGGGTTTTTATTACAAACCGGATTCCAAAAAGTTGGGACACTAAACAAATTGTGAATAAAAACTGAATGCAATGATGTGGAGGTGCCAACATCTAATATTTTATTCAGAATAGAACACAAATCACATATCAAAAGTTTAAACTGAGAGAATGTATCATTTTAAGGGAAAAATATGTTGTTTCAAAATTTAATGGCGTCAACAAATCCCCAAAAAAGTTGGGACAAGGCCATTTTTACCACTGTGTGGCATCCCCCCTTCTTCTTACAACACTCAACAGACGTCTGGGGACAGAGGAGACCAGTTTCTCAAGTTTAGAAATAGGAATGCTCTCCCATTCATGTCTAATACAGGCCTCTAACTGTTCAATCGTCTTGGGCCTTCTTTGTCGCACCTTCCTCTTTATGATGCGCCAAATGTTCTCTATAGGTGAAAGATCTGGACTGCAGGCTGGCCATTTCAGTACCCGGATCCTTCTCCTACGTAGCCATGATGTTGTGATTGCTGCAGAATGTGGTCTGGCATTATCTTGTTGAAAAATGCAGGGTCTTCCCTGAAAGAGATGACGTCTAGATGGGAGCATATGTTGTTCTAGAACCTGAACATAGTTCTCTGCATTAATGGTGCCTTTCCAGACATGCAAGCTGCCCATGCCACAAGCACTCATGCAACCCCATACCATCAGTGATGCAGGCTTCTGAACGGAGCGTTGATAACAACTTGGGTTATCCTTGTCCTCTCTGGTCCAGATGACATGGCGTCCCAGTGTTCCATAAAGAACTTCAAATCGTGACTCATCTGACCACAGAACAGTCTTCCATTTTGCCACACTCCATTTTTAAAAGACCCCTGGCCCAGTGCAAACGTCTGAGCTTGTGGAGCTTGCTTAGAAATGGCTTCCTTTTTGCACTGTAGAGTTTCAGCTGGCAGCTGCGGATGGCACGGTGGACTGTGTTCACTGACAATGCTTTCTGGAAGTATTCCTGAGCCCATTCTGTTATTTCCTTGACAGTGGCATTCCTGTTTGAGGTGCAGTGACGTTTAAGGGCCCGGAGATCACGAGCATCCAGTAGTTTTACGGCCTTGACCCTTACGCACAGCGATTGTTCGAGATTCTCTGAATCTTTTGATGATGTTATGCACGGTTGATGATGATAACTTAAAAGTCTTTGCTATTTTACGCTGGGTAACACCATTCTGGTATTGCTGCACTATCTTTCTGTGCAACAATGGTGGAATTGGTGATCCTCTTACCATCTTGGCTTCAGAGAGACACTGACACTCTGAGAAGCTCTTTTTATACGCAATCATGTTGTCAATTGACCTAATTAGTGATAATTGGTCTTCCAGCTGTTCGTTATATGCTCAATTTCCTTTTTCCATCCACTTATTGCTACATGTCCCAACTTTTTTGGGATTTGTTGACGCCATGAAATTTTGAAACAACATATTTTTCCCTTAAAATGATACATTCTCTCAGTTTAAACTTTTGATCTGTGATTTGTGTTCTATTCTGAATAAAATATTAGATGTTGGCACCTCCACATCATTGCATTCAGTTTTTATTCACAATTTGTTTAGTGTCCCAACTTTTTTGGAATCCGGTTTGTACATACTTAAACAAAAACACTGATATCCAACAATACTACAATTGATTTTAGATCTGTATGTCATGTGGATGTCTCACGGTATTAATTTAATACTTGAAAATTACTTTAAAAAATTAACTAAAAATAAACCATGGTATATTTTACCAAACTACTGGTTGTAGTATGTTGGTCAGATGGGTCACTGTATACTACAAGTGATTTTAGATCTGTATGTCATGTGGATGTCTCATAATCGTAATTTAACACTTTAAAATTACTTTTAGAAATTAACAAAAAATCAGTGATGGTATATTTCACCAAACTAAAGGTTGTAGTATGTTTGTCAGATGGGTCACTGTATACTACAAGTGATATTAGATCTGTATGTCATGTGGATGTCTCATAGTAGTAATTTAAAGGTTGAAAATTACATTAAAAAATTAAGTAATTATCAGTGATGGTATATTTTACCAAACTAAAGGTTGTAGTATGTTCTTGAGATGGATCACTGTATACTCCAAGTGATTTTAGATCTATATGTCATATGGATGTCTCACAGTAGTAATTTAGTACTTTAAAATTATGTTCAAAAATGAACTAAAAATCAGTGATCGTATATTTCACTAAACTAAAGGTTGTAGTATGTTTGTCAGGTGGGTCACTGTATACTACAAATGATTTTAAATCTGTATGTCATGTGGATGTCACAGAGAAGTAATTCAATCCTTATAAAAAAATAACCAGTAATCTAGTATTGCATAATTTATCAAACTATAGTCTGTAGTATGTTTGTAAGATATGTTTAATAAATCACAAATCATTTCATTACATTTGTGTAAAAGCAGATATTCACATTATCTGTGTATTTCAGTACGTTTCCAGTCTTTATAAATCAACAGCCTCCTCATGTTTCTGAATCTTGTACGTTTTGAAACAGTAACCGCAGTTTAGAGACGGTCCCTTGTCGTCTTCAGCGCCCACTGCTGCGATTCTGGCTATTTTCATCAAACGTACTCGGCCAAAGGAAAGATCGGGAACTTTGACGAAATATAATGGCTGTAGTTTGTTCCCTGATTTACAACGGCTTAGAAAATACAGTTTTAGAGATTTTAGGAGGTTGTATGTGAGCGGTAGGAGGCGTGAAAGGCGAATATCCGCCGAATATCCAATCAACCTAACTTTACCGACCTGTTAGCTATAATGCTCCTATTAGCTCAAAAATATCAGTGTTCAGTCAACAGTGTTCGTTGGATAATAATTATCACACTATTTCTTAAATATATATTAAAATGTAGAGTTAAATTGAGTGATGGACCTTTAAATAACTATTAACCAAATTCTGCTTACCATTTCCTCCTGTCTCCGTTTCCCATCAGACACTCGTTAAAATTTTTTTCTCTTGTAATATATTTCGCTCCCATATTGTGTCCTTCTTGTCTTTGCCATTCTTTGTTTGCTTGGGGTCATTGGTAGACATGCGCAGATGGGTTTCGCTGTCTTTTTTTTCTTGTCCTACTGTTTTTCACCATGGGTGAAACTCTCTGCTTCTATGCAATCTGGTGTGTCGAGGGGGAACCCATCCTCCTCGGGTCAACTCACCAGATACCCATAAATGGGTTAAACAGCACTAGAAAGCAGAGTGTAATGTTCTGATTAGTCTGTACTGATGTTGGTGGTTCATAAGATGGGTCAGCAGGCGCAGCGCCAAGCCTCCCACAGTGCAGGGACAGCCAGGAGCTCCGTGGTAGTAAAGGTTCCAGTGGCTACCCAGTCGGGGACAGATGAAACAAACAGCATCAGGCCACACAGGAGACGGGCAGCAGTTCAGCTCAAGACAAAGAGAACAGACAGACAGTTAGCTCTGAACAGAATACCTAACACACTATAGACGATGTTTAACAGAGTGCAAGTGCAGTTGACTCCGGCAGGCCCTGGCTATTACAGCATAACTAAAAGGGAGAGCCAGAAGGTCACACAGACATGAGGGCTCCCTGAGAAGTCAGCGCCCCTCTGCTCCACCGTCAACAAACCTACCTGAGTGAACACGAGGAGCAGCGGGACGACAGCAACCAACATTCCCCAGTTTAATTACCAAACACTCTCGCTGTCACAGTGGACCCCTAGACCTGCCACCTTTTATCTATCAGAAAAGAAGAAGAACTAATTACCAAAAGCCTGACTAAACAAGTAGGTTTTAAGCCTGGACTTAAAAGATTGAGGCTGTGTCTGAGGTCCCGAACCACTGACAGGTAAATTATTCCAAAGCTGGGGGGGTCCTTGGTATGAAAAGGCTCTGCTCCCCGATGTAACTTTGTTAATTCTAGGCACTAACAGAAGAGCCCGCACTTTGAGACCACTAAGGTCACCGTGAAGGCTTGTAGTACAGAGATAAGTCATCCACTCAGTAAGGTATGGTAGGAGCGAAAGACGAGCCGTTGTAGAGTACCTTATACTGTCAGAAGAAGAATTTTATACTCAATGGGAATTTAACTGGTAACCAGTGTAAGAGGTTGGATAAGACTGGGCTGATATGATCAAACTTCCTAGTTCTTGTAAGGGACTCTAGCGCTGCAGCGTTTTGGGACTAGCTGAAGTTTGTTAAGGCTTTTGCAGGAACAACCAGACAGAAGCCAGGGGCATTTCAACAGTAATTCCAGCCTTGAGGTAATAAAGGCGTGAACTAGTTTTTTCTGCATCCTGTAGTGACAGTGCATTTCTTATTGAATTTTCGCAAATATTTGCGAAGATGTAGGAAGCTACTCTAGTGATATTATTAATATGCTCATCATTCGAAGGCCAAATCAGGATCAATTGTGACACCAAGACTTTTAACAGAGGTACCTGGTGTAACTAAGAAGCTAATATTTAGGATTGAGTGGTGATGCTCCCTCGAACCACTAAGACAGTACTTGTTTCTAACACTTTTTGGGACCAAGAAGAAGAACTTCTGTTTTGTCCTGAGTTTAGTAGGAGGAAGTTTGCTTGACATCAATCAGTCTTCTACTTATGTCTCCTAACACAGTCCTCTATCTTATTAAGGTGAAGGGGATCATCTGGTCTAGCTGAGATATCACTACAGTTGCGTGTCATCAGCATAGCAGTGAAAAATTTATGTTATGGTTTCTGATTGTATGGTACCGAGTGGTAGCATGTATAAGGTAAATAATATAGGTCCTAAGACAGATTCCCTGGAATGGAACACCAAACTTTACTTTTGTGTGAGTGGACGATTGACCATTTATATTTACAAACTGATAGCGGTCGCTTAAGTAAGATCTGAACCATGAAAGAGCTATTCCTGTTACTCCTACAAAGATTTTTCCAGCCTGTCCTAGTAGGATGGAGTGGTCTATTGTGTCAAATGCCACGCACTAAGATCCAGTAGGACCAGTAAGGATGGAGTTGTGTACCTCTGTCAGTCAGCAAATATTAAAAGAATCATTTACAATTTTCACCAGTGCTGTCTCGGTGCTATGATGAGGCCCTAAAACCAGACTGGAATGGGAGAGTTTTCATGGATGTTGTTCCTGTGCAGGTAGGAGCTTAACTGTGTGTGCTACAGCTTTCTCTAAAATCTTTGATATAAATGGAAGATTTTGAAATGGGTCTGTAGTTTGTAGATCATAGGGATCAAGATTAGGTTTCTTAATTAAAGGCTTAATTACTGCTATTTAAGGGATTTTGGGACGTAACCTAGGCTAAGAGAATGAGTTTGTATTATAGACAGAGAAGAGGCTAGGGTTATATCTGCAGAACTTTTCTTCAGTAAAAACTAGTCGGAAACTGGAATCTAGTATGCACGTAGACGATTTTGAGGATGAAATTATTTGAAATAAATCTCACTTTGTGGGAGTAACAGAAAAAGGATCCAGCCTCTCTGCAGGAGTTATACCTGTGCTCTAGATTAGCATTAACACTTGTGAAGCTGTTACAACTGCGCATTTTTTGTATTTTTTAGCCATAATTTTGTTTCAATTTTATTACTGAAGAAATTCATAAAATCTTCAAAAGTTGCTACTGTATGTTAACGGTATCTGGGGTTCAGTCGCAGACATTGACTCTTAAGTTAATTTAGAGATAGGGCAAATAATAATTCTTGGATTATTTTTGTTATTACTGATCAAGTGAGGAGGGGACAGATAAGAATGAACGTATGCTACACTTAGAGCTTTCTATAGTCTATGAAGGCTAAATCCTGCAGGCAGACTGGAACACTTCAAGTTTAGTCAGGCGCTATTTACGCTCTATTTGTCTGACGGTCTGTTTTAGAGCTCGAGTGTGATCATATATACCATGGGAGCTAGTTTCTTCAGTCTGCCTAAATTCTTTACGTTTTTAATGGAGCCACTTTATTTAAAAGTAGAGTGAAAAGATGTCCTCCAAGCATTGGGTATAGAGAATATCTAGATCAGTGGGTTCAGACAGAGAGCTAATCAGTATTAGAACAGCATCTGGGAGGTTTTCAGATAAAGCTACGGAGGGTGTAGAGGAAGTCATAGTGCGCTTAACACAGTATTGTGTGGATAAACCTATAGTAACGACTAAAGCTAATTTCATATGAGATTAGATAATGATCTGAGGAGACTGCTTGTGGTCTGAGGAAGGGATAGTCTAGATTGTCTATATTCACTCCGAAGGTTAAAAATTAAAAATCCAGAGTGTGGCTACAGTAAGAAAAAATTGGGGTCCCAATTAATATTCTGAGTGATACTGAATGAGTCTAGGATGGATAAAAAACGCGATCTAACTAAGTGGATCCTGTGGTTTTGTCAATGGTGAATATTAAAATCTCGCAACGATTATTTGCCTTATTGAAGACTGTTATTAAAACTTGATAAAAAGTCAGCAAAACTCCTGTAAGAATTTCAGAGTAGGGCCCTGGTGGCCTGTAGATTGTAATCAGTGAAAACGAGTGTTTTTTCGTTCTTTTTGATCACATATATTAAGAAACAGAGATTTCGAAAGAAGGAGTATGTGCAGCCTGCTTTTGCTGGTTTATATGCCTAAAGAATTGGAGAGATGAGAAGATGGCTACACCTCCACCCCGCCCGTAAACGTGGAGGGACGGTGTACATAACTGTAGCCTGTCGGGGTGGCTTCATTTAAAGCTAAATATTCTTCAGGTCAGGTCTAATCCACGATTAGAGCTGTGAATGACACAGAAGCATCAAAAACTATGATCCGGTAATGACATTTACTCGATGGTCATTGATAAGGACGGCCTTAGATGTAAGTGATCTGATATTAAGCAGACCTAGTTTCAGACTCAGTGTACGATCATTGTGAACTGATTGAACTGGTCTGATGTTAATCAGGTTAGTAAGACTAACTGTTTGCAGTTTTCTAAAATTTAGTTTGACTCGGGGGACAGATAGCTCAGTAAATAAATATTTATTCAGAACATTTGGAAACATAAGCCAATATGTCAAATATAAAAAAATCTTAAAAGTATTTTTTCTGTT
Source organism: Prochilodus magdalenae (assembly GCA_024036415.1). NCBI lineage: Eukaryota > Metazoa > Chordata > Actinopteri > Characiformes > Prochilodontidae > Prochilodus > Prochilodus magdalenae. The sequence continues at coordinate 39,191 of JAMWET010001249.1, read as the reverse complement.
AGTTCAATCCTCTGGCACCAATAACTTTGGACAATCCAAAGTACAATAAAGACCCACATCCATGTGAAAAAGTCCAGTGTCTGGTGAGCATTCTTCCTGCTGACTCCATCTCAAGAATGAGTGACAGAGTAATCGACAAAATGAAGACAATTCAACAGAAAGCCGCCCAGTTTGGTATGTTTGGTAATTAAATATAACATTTTGATCTTTAAAGTTAATGAAACATAACCCTTGGATGCATAAGTGGGTTACAAAATTACTGTGTGAAATCTTTTAATACAATGTTATTTTAATTATAACAACATCTGTAAATAAATTGGGCTTTGTAGGTATCCCCCAAGTGATTGTTATGACGAAAGTGGATAAAGCATGTCAGATAGTCCATCAGGACCTGAAAAAGATTTATCACAGCACAAAGATAAAAGAGAAGGTAAGCTAAGGGTTCGATCTCCACAGGGAGCAAGTAGCCATGTTACAGCTAGCATGCCTAAATTAGTCATATTGGAGACTTATCTGAAAGTACCTTTAAGCTTACAATCAGTCACGGCCAAAAGATTGGCAGGCAAATTTTTATCCATCTAAAATATTGGTTCATATGTAAACCTCTGCCCATGCTTACAACTATAATCATATAGCTGACTCTAAGCTGATTTAAGGTATATTATAAATATTTTTAATCTACTACATACATCAGCAAAAACCATGAAGTTCCAATTATTTTCATAATACAATTTGTAATACAGGTTAAAATAAAACAATAACTAATATTCAATAACTGAGTGACATATCACAATACATGTAGCAATAACTCCATGTTTGTATTACTTCTTCAGGTAAAGGAGTGCAGTAACAAACTGGGCATCTCGCTGAACAGCATCTACCCTGTGAAGAACTATCACGTGGAGATCTCTCAAAATCCTACTGCTGATAATCTCATTCTCATGGCACTGAGGGACATTGTCAACTTTGCCAATGACTACTGGAGGAACTGTATGCTCTTTGAAGAGTGTTCTGGGTGAATCACAATAGAAGGGTTTACATTCTCACTTGCAATTAAGAACACAAACAAATTTTTCATATTTAAAACTGTATTTGTCATCGTCAATGTTTAAAATTTATTAGATGAAATTTGATGTTTGCACATGCAAACCAAATTCCTGATATTGATAATGAAATATTTGCTAGAGCAATTATAATTTTTACATATGTAAAATGAATTTCTAATATTACCTCCTATTTACCACCTATTAAACAATATAATTCATGCAATCACAGAATTTTAAGATGTTTAGTTCATTATTATTCACTTTTTTGTATAGTGAAAGCATTTTATGATTAAAAAATTGTATCAAAAGTTTACATTTTCGTTTATGTGCACCACTCCTTATCTTACTACTCATAACTCTATTTCAAAAGAATTTTCTTCTTCTTTTTTTCCATTTTTTAAAAATATTTTCAGCCAACCAGGACTTCCCTGCTGACGGTCTTTATGATGTAAAAATAAAGAATCATATGTTTAAATAATTTTTGGATCATGGAATCTGATCACATGTAAATGTACAGTGACCTTCCCACTTTTGCCCCACTTTATATGACCTGGCAGTGAGAACAGAGACATGCTAGATTAAATTTAGACTGAATCTGATTCTGAAATTCTTTTCAAATACAATCATAATCATTCCCAACCAGACACACACGCACACACACACATACACACACTTTTCCTTGTTTGTGTTTCCTCCTTTAAATATTTAAATTAAAGAATTGACCCAGAATAGAGGAGATGTGTTGTTTACAGTAATCAAAATATAAAAACCATGTAAAAAGTATTTAATATGTCTAAATAAAATTAACATACATAAAACACTTGTGTTAAATTGTCTACTTTTACCAATACATGGACCAAAATAGCATCTGAAAACAAGTGACTGAGATAAATAAAAAAATGACCAGTTCAACTTCTTACAGACTCTCATAGGTGTAGTAGTAGCTGAAACTTTGCAAGTGATTTCACTGGTACCCAAGATCTGAGCTGAAGTAAAGATAATGTTTGAGATGCAGACCTTTACCCCAGTAAAACAGGTAAATTGTGAGATTGGACTATTTAGAAAAGAAAAAGTAGCATAAAGAACTTCATCACTTCAGATGTAAGCACAACTTACATGACTGCCCTTGACAACATATCAGTGTCACCAAAGACTGCAGTGGTGCCATGACTGTCATGGAGTGACTTAGAATGGCAGCGGGTTATCTTCAAGTTCGCAGGAACTGTGTGGGGATATTCAAGCTGCATGGGATGGATTATCACAGGACACCATTAGGAACCTCTGCAGCTCCATGCCGAGACGTCTGGCATGATGGGTTAGCAAACACGGCGGCCCGACGCCATACTGAGAGACAGACTTCTGTATGTGTAGCTCAATAAATATTGATCTTATCAGTCTCAATGTATCATCAATTATTGATCCTGGCCATCTTTATCTTCTTTCCCAACAGCCCTACTATCCCACACCTCCTTCTGGGTGCAACCAGATTTTTTTATGATGAGTGTACTAAAATGTATAGTTTCTGAATGGATTTGAGACTCAGTGATGTCTTGGCAAAGGGAGACTGCATGAAGGATGCCAATGATAGGAAGTGCTCGTTCTAAAGGTCATCTTAGATTTGAAAACATGTTTTCCTCAGCATAGCACAGCTCATTTTTTGTCTTTCCAGATGTTCGCAATAAAATCTCATACCTTTATAGCCATTAGAGTGAAAGTTTAACAGTCTTCTCAGAAACATATTTTATACATATCATAAAACAGGCTTGCGTATATCATAAACTTGCCTTAAACGTTCAGAAAGTGAAAGTTTAAACTAGAAGTGGGAAGGTAATTCGAACTCTCACAATTTTCTCACAACTCCTTCTGCTTGAGTTTGAAACAGAGCTGGTACCAAGATCCTCCTACACGGTAACATACCTATGAAATCCTTTATAATTTCACAGTGGTGTAAGATGTATACTTATTATTTATAGTAGGTAGCTTTGGTATTGAATAAGAAACTATTGTTGTTATTGTGTACCAACATAATGTATACATCTTTCTTTAATGTACTTTTTTTTTATTAAGAACCAACAACAGATCTGTTTAGCCTGTTTAACAAATTCAATTACACAGTGTAATATTCAAACACTTTGTTCAACCAATGATCATATTTAAATCATTATTATTATTATTATTATTATTATTATTATTATTATTATTATTATTATTATTATTATTATTATTATTATAATCACTGGAGTGAAAAAGTTTGGGCAGTGAAAGTTTGGGCAGCCTTGTTAATCTTCCTGATTTACCTTAATAAAGCATTGATTGTTTGGATTAAAAAAAATCTGTTAAATATATCATATAGGGGACAAACACAGTGATATTTGAGAAGTGAAATGAAGTTTATATGAATTACAGAAAGTGTGCAATAATTGTCTAAACAAAATTAGGCAGGTGCATAAATTTGGGCACCAAAAAAAACCCTTAACTCAATATTTAGTAGATCCTCCATTCGCAGAAATAACAGCCTCTAAACGCTTCCTATAGCTTCTAATGAGAGTCTGGGTCTTTAACAAGATTCCACACAGCCTCACAGCATGATGGAACCACCACCAAATTTTACTGTAGGTAGCAGGTGTTTTTCTTGGAGTGCTGTGTTCTTTTTCCTCCATGCATAACGGCCCTTGTTATGCCCTAATAACTCTATTTTAGTTTCATCAGTCCACAGCACCTTATTCCAAAATTGATGTGCCACTTCGAGCCTCGACTTGAACTGTGACCTGTGGTCTTCCATTTTCTCACAGCGGAGACTGAAAGCTGAAATCTCTGAGATAGCTTTCTGTATCCTTCCCCTAAACCATGACGGTGAACAATCTTTTTTTTTTAGGTCATTTGAAAATTGTTTTGAGACTCCCATGCTGCGACTCTTCAGAGAAGATGCAAATCAAAATCAAATCACATCAAATCACTTTGTCACATCACATTTTCACAGGTGTGAAGGTGATTGAAAAACTTAGGTGCGTAGTCCCTTACAGTACTTCATTTCAAACATATATATAGACAATAAATATATACAGTACTAAGCACTATAATCTCTGTTACACTAAGAGGAGAAAAACTTACAATTGCCCCTCTTAAATACCCTTTCTCATAATTGGAGTCACCTGTGTATGGAGGTCAAGGGTCACTGAACTTACCAAACCAAATTTGAGTTCCAGTAATTAGTTCTAAAGATTTTGAAATCAATAAAATGACAAATTTATGCACCTGCCTACTTTTGTTTAACCAATTATTGCACACTTTCTGTAAATCATATAAACTTCATTTCACTTCTCAAATATCACTGTGTTTGTCCCCTGTATGATATATTTAAAGCATTTTTTTATCCAAACAAACAATGCTTTATAAAGGTAAATCAGGAAAATTAACATGGCTGCCCAAATTTATCAAATCTATCTATCTATCTACACACACACACACACACACACACACACACACACACATATATATATATATATATATATATATATATATATATATATATATATATATATATATATATATATATATATATATACATATCAGATCAGGACAGTGTGTACGATTCAGGCTGCACATTTTATTGTAAATAACCCACAACAGAAGCTAACTTTCAATACTTCAATTCTAACATGGGTTGAAAAAAAGTTTTGTTTCACAGTATAACTTCCTCCTGACAGTAACACTTGCCATTCAGACCAAATAGTTCAATCTTGGTCAACTGATCATATAATTGTGTTTCTGGGAGCTCTTAATGTCTCTTTACAGCTCTTCCTGCTGTAATATAGAGGTAGTTACTGTGTAACCACAAAACAATGTTTTTACAATACCAATCGCCACATGACTAGCACGTTTTTGCTACTCTGTCACCTTATGCATTTTTGTTTGCTATCAGATATATTTACACTATAAAAAGTTCCAACTAACAAAAAATTGCTTTAGCAATTGAATAAGTTTTACTCAAAAAAGTGAATCTAATTGAAATAATTGTTCATTCCAAATCCATTTTAGGTTAAATAAAGCTAATTCATTTGCAGATCAGAGTAACTTTATATACTGTGTATATACTGAACTGGTTTGGTAGTATTTGGCACTATTTTGTATCTTCTTAGTGTTAAATATCAAAATGCACATAAATGTTCACATTCTAAACTCTGTCGCAAAAAACTTTACTTTTAAAATATGTACAAAGCAATCCCTGTATTACATTTTGTAATTATTACATTTCTGAAATTACTTCACAGAGGATAAAATGGGATCCTTAATTTCCAAAATGTCTTCATCAGGTAACAGGTATGGATAGAAAAACACATAATACATTGTATATGTTCTTTATATGTATGTGTATATGGAATTGTGATAATGATATTTTTGTATAGAATTTTGTAAACAATGGTGGCAGTAAAAATATTTTTTTTTCATCCTATTACAAAGATCAGGGACTTAAAAGCCATCAGAACACCACAATCAACCAAATAGAAGGTAAGTTAAGGAAATAAACTGAATTCTGTGACACACAAAATACAGGTTTGGAAACAGGAAGCTAAAACTTTGGGAGCTACTGTTATACACAGGCCTACAAACCTTGCAAGTAGTAGAGAATGAAACCCAATATCTAAATAACCAGCACACTAGTTAAACTTTTTACTTTAAAAGTTAAACTTTTCAACCACACAATTCCTTACATACATCTAAAGCTTACAATATGTGTAGCTGTATATGTATATTAAAGTGCAGAGTGCAGCAGTCCAGATGTAGAGGCAGTTTAAGGTTTATAAAGTGCAGTACAAGAAGAAACATCAATCTAAGACAGTCAGTACAGAGGATGGAGCACCAGTCTGAGGCAGTCAGTGCAGAGGATGGAGCACCAGTCTGAGACAGTCAGTACAGAGGACGGCGCAGCAGTCTGAGATAGTCAGTACAGAGGATGGAGCACCACTTCGAGACAGTCAGTACAGAAGATGAAGCACCAGTCTGAGACACTCAGTACAGAGGATGGAGCATCAGTCTAAGACAGTCAGTACAGAGGATGGAACACCACTTCGAGACAGTCAGTACAGAGGATGAAGCACCAGTCTGAGACAGTCAGTACAGAGGATGGAGCACCAGTCTGAGACAGTAAGTACAGAGGATGGAGCACCACTTCGAGACAGTCAGTACAGAAGATAAGGCACCAATCTGAGGCAGTCAGTACAGAGGATGGAGCACCAGTCTAAGACAGCCAGTACATAGGATGGAGCACCAGTCTGAGGCAGTGACTAAAAAGGATGGAGCACCAGTCTGAGAAAGACAGAACAGAGGATGGAGCACGAGTCTGAGACAGTCAGTATAGAGGACGGAGCAGCAGTCTGAGACAGTCAGTACAGAGGATGGAGCAGCAGTCTGAGACAGTCAGTACAGAGGATGGAGCAGCAGTCTGAGACAGTCAGTACAGAGGATGGAGCACCAATCTGAGACACTCAGTACAGAGGATGGAGAACCAGTATAAGACAGTCAGTACAGAGGATGGAGCACCAGTGTGAGGCATTCAGTACAGAGGATGAAGCACCGGTCTGAGACAGTCAGTACAGAGGATGGAGCAGCAGTCTGATGCAGTCAGTGCAAAGGATGGAGCACCAGTCTGAGACAGTCAGTACAGAGGATGAAGCACCTGTGTGAGACAGTAAGTACAGAGGATGGAGCACCAGTCTGAGACAGTCTGTACAGAGGATGAAGCACCAGTCTGAGACAGTCAGTACAAAGAATGGAGTGATGTGTGATACTGTTCATAAACAGATGAATAAGATAAATTAAAAGTGGAGTGAAGCAGAGCAGTAAGTGGGAAAAGTGCTCAGAATGTGGAGTCTAATGTGCATCAGCTGTTCATGAGTGTGATGGCATGTGGGAAAAAGCTTCTCTGTAGCCTGGTGGTCTTGATCCTCATCTGGCTGAAGTGCCGGCCTAAGGGAAGATGCTGGAACAGGAGATTGCCAAAGTGTAATGGGTCAGTGATGATCCTGTCTGCAAATATGGAGATATGGAGATACTTCAGGGCTAGGAATAGGCATCCTCTATAGACCAGATAGACCATACCACAAGCACTATGGGCAATCTTCAAAGAAGTGAGAAAGAAGCCAAGACCCACAGAAGAATCTACAAACTGTACAAACCTTTAAATTCATAAATTAAATTGAATAAGGGACTCTAAAAATGCTATTTAAGGTATTTTTGTTAGTCTATTCAACATGATATTTTTAATACAATGTAAATGGCAGCAAATGTGTTCAAATAATAATGATGATACATAAAAGTAAAAATCAAACAAAATGGATAACATATAAATACATAACATACATAACATATAGCCAATTACATTTTGCTCTTTTACAGTGAGCACAGTGGACAAAAGTGGAACTACATCATCTAAATATACTACTCTACACTTTTCACCAGGTGACGTGGGAAAAAAAACACAAAGCCATGGTACAAAATTAGGGTTATTTGCACATGTAACATATCTAAAATAAGAAAAAAAGCATACATGAAAATTAAATCATATACATATATATGCTTTAGATTTACTTTTTCATTTATATATGCATATACTAAATATAAGGAGACAGTGAGTTACACTTAAGTTAAATGTCTAAATACTTTAAAATGCATTGTACCAATATTTCAGTAAGCAGACATTAAATTCATGTTAAATAAACAGTAAAGTAATAATGTTGTCTGTCAGTAAAACAATGTCCAAATCTAATATTGTTTTTCTTAATTACTTTTCCACCCTGAATGAACGTGATACTACTGCAACCTCAGATCGACCAGCTAACATTCTTGTGAGAAAATGCTTGCCATTTTTGCCTTAAAGTATTAAAACCCACTAGATGACTAGCTCATGTCACATGCTCTCCATTTTCTTTATGTGTTATGAAAAGTTAAAACAATCCATTTGCAAACAACTGCAGCTGGTGTTCCTTCCTGGTTGTCAATACAGAATAGTGTACTGTTACTGTATACTGTATACTGTTAATCCTGTGAAACAAACAATCACAACACTACAGCAACACTACCAGTCCCACTATTGAGACTATTAATGTGCTGATTCCAAGTTCAATAATGCATGAAATGTTTAAATGCCTGTTATCTATCCAGTATCAGTCCAACAATGCCGAGCACACAAAACCTAAAATGTCATGTAGAATGATATATGGCAATTCAATGTAAATGAGTCGAAAATATAGACCAAATTTTGTTAAATTATGTGCAGTTGTTTGTATATTCTGCTTCACATGATCAACATATACAATGTAAATGGCAGCAAATGTGTTCAAATAATAATGATGATACATAAAAGTAAAAATCAAACAAAATGGATAACATATAAATACATAACATACATAACATATAGCCAATTACATTTTGCTCTTTTACAGTGAGCACAGTGGACAAAAGTGGAACTACATCATCTAAATATACTACTCTACACTTTTCACCAGGTGACGTGGGAAAAAAAACACAAAGCCATGGTACAAAATTAGGGTTATTTGCACATGTAACATATCTAAAATAAGAAAAAAAGCATACATGAAAATTAAATCATATACATATATATGCTTTAGATTTACTTTTTCATTTATATATGCATATACTAAATATAAGGAGACAGTGAGTTACACTTAAGTTAAATGTCTAAATACTTTAAAATGCATTGTACCAATATTTCAGTAAGCAGACATTAAATTCATGTTAAATAAACAGTAAAGTAATAATGTTGTCTGTCAGTAAAACAATGTCCAAATCTAATATTGTTTTTCTTAATTACTTTTCCACCCTGAATGAACGTGATACTACTGCAACCTCAGATCGACCAGCTAACATTCTTGTGAGAAAATGCTTGCCATTTTTGCCTTAAAGTATTAAAACCCACTAGATGACTAGCTCATGTCACATGCTCTCCATTTTCTTTATGTGTTATGAAAAGTTAAAACAATCCATTTGCAAACAACTGCAGCTGGTGTTCCTTCCTGGTTGTCAATACAGAATAGTGTACTGTTACTGTATACTGTATACTGTTAATCCTGTGAAACAAACAATCACAACACTACAGCAACACTACCAGTCCCACTATTGAGACTATTAATGTGCTGATTCCAAGTTCAATAATGCATGAAATGTTTAAATGCCTGTTATCTATCCAGTATCAGTCCAACAATGCCGAGCACACAAAACCTAAAATGTCATGTAGAATGATATATGGCAATTCAATGTAAATGAGTCAAAAATATAGACCAAATTTTGTTAAATTATGTGCAGTTGTTTGTATATTCTGCTTCACATGATCAACATATTCCCTAACATATACAAAAACAAATAACACTGAGTGTAAATAAAAAGCAATGTTGAATCCGGTCTCAACAACACTATGTGAGCTTATTAACATAATCATTAACATGTAGCAGGCATATGATTACTAATCACTGTGCATATGGTACAACTAATTGATATTTAAGCATTAAGAAAACCAAATTAATATTTAACAGCACATTACACAGAACTGTACTGGAATCATATGCAAGTTGATTAGGAACAGCATCAAGGTAACTACGAGTAGAGAGCTAGGGAGACCAAATAACACAATCCAAAACATGTCGTGTTAGTAAATTAATTAAATAAATAAATAAATAAATAACATAAAATAAAATATGTAAAATACTAAGAATACACAGCTCAGAAATGCAAGAATCACCAAGACTTTGCAAGAAGTAAAATCCGTTCAGGTTTTATACACAGTCTAAAATAGTTGCTGGTCAAAGACAGGTGGAAAGCACTCAGAATTCAGGTGACAGCAAAACTCCGGTGGAGTGGAGTCGAATGATTAATACACCAACCTAACACAAAAAAACATGGCCTATGTGAAGCTTGTTGTATTTAAGTCTTATTTTGCATAACTTTACATATAAATTCATTGTCTTCCTGACTGACTTCCTGTTTCTGCACAGGCGATCCACCAACCCATGTATGGTCAATTGTCCAAGGTACGTGTTGTCTATGCAAACTGAAACAGAAAAAAAGCCAGCAAATTTAAAATGCTTTTTATATAAAATAATATAACATTACATAAAATACATTTAAAAAATATTTAAACAATACAATATAAAGGTAACCCTGCTTTCTTCCATTCTAGGCATAAGAAAAAAAAGTCTAACAATATGATTTAAAATCTTTGACAATTAATATTATCCTGTTTTTCAGTATTTTGTGTCCACCTTCTGCATTTATTATGATTTTTTTGTCAAGAAATCGAGTGTTAAAGTTTCCTTTGGCATTTTCAGCTTTTCACAACCTCAATATTTTTAGACATACTTCACATGCAAACACATAAACAACAAATATTAGCAAGTCTAAGCCAAGTGCTACCTCATTTAAGTTCTACAGCATTACCATGGGTTAACATCATTAACATGTAGCCACCAAATTATTATTTTACCTTCAAGCAAACGTATCATATTTTGTCCCACAGACATAAAAGCATGTTAAAAATATGATTTTAGAGATTATCTGAACATCCATGAGTTAAGGGTTAATACATTAGTTAACATCCAGGAATGTATGAATGGATTAATGGTTACAAGTCTTAACAAATGTGAACTGTAGTCCATAATTGTTCATATCTAATTTCTTTTTTTACAGTGAACACAAATGGGCCAAAATTGCAACAGGTTTCTCCTATGTCTTCACAAGGTAAGCCTGTCCTCTCTCAACACTGACACAGATAAATCTGTCTCAATGCTGAAAACCATTAACAATGATTACAATGCTTAACTAATGTGAAGTGTTATGCATGGTTTGATCTAATTTCCATTTTACAGTGAACACAAGTACCCCAGGATTGAACGTACTCCTGTACGTACACAAGGTAAGTCTATCCTGTCTCAATAGAGCGGGGCCGCCAATTGCTTCTAAACTGCTTCTGGAAGCAACATCAGCCCGATATTTGTGCAGGATGAGCTTTATAAAATATGCATGAGATTAAGATACAGCAGTAAGTGTTGTAGTGGTGTAGCCCACTGTAGTACATTACACTTCAGTATATGGCATTTTGATAGATGAATCTAGAATTGACTGATGCCAGGAGAATGTTCTACCTACTGAAATGCATGGGGCTGACAGTAAAGTTTGGTTGCAGAGGCATAATTGGCTCAGATTGTAATGCATGAGGGTCTCATTTCTATGTGACAAATCACATTTCATCCTACCTCATGGTGTTCACCTTAGAATCATTAATATGAAGCCACCCAATGGTCAAGTTGACCAGTCTGATGTTGTCACATGGTCATCATTAACACTCACTGTTTGATAATTGCAAAAATTCTTTGTTTGAATGTTCCACAATATAATCAATCTGTCATGCAAACAATGGTAAATATTATCCAATTATACAACTAACATTAATGAATTTCATTACTTTTAGTACTAAACACTCCTTGGAGGCACGTGAGATGGAGGTAGGAGCCCATCTACTTAGAAAATGATAAAGTTATGAAAAAAAAAATCTTGCTATGTAGGGTTTAGTATGACTTTTTATGTGTTAAAAATACACACAGTAGACACCCAAAAACACTTCCCTGTAGGTCCAAAGTGGTAAGATCACAGTCACGGATATGAACTGCCCATTTGTAGGCATGAAGAAATTTCTTCTGGGTGACTGATACCAATATAGTGACCCAAACGACAGATATGAATGAACCCTGCAAAAAAGATGAAAAGTTCATTAGGCATAACTCAAGAAGTATATAGGTATATAAATAAACTGTTAAGTGTAACTCTTAAAAATAATCAACAACATCCATTTAGTTGGGTGTATCTAAACTTTTGACCTGGTAGTGTATCGTCGCTGTCCAAAGTAAAACAAGCATCTCCAAATGGCAACTTGAACACAGTTAACTTTAATGTAAGTCAATGGAACCACACTTTTTTCCCAAGCAATTTTTGTTGGTCAATTTATCATGGAATTTTCCCATGAATTACCCATAAAACTAAAAATCGTCAAAAATAGAGAAACATTTTTTCCTTTGGACAGCGATCAGGCCTAATACAAAGATGGTCTGTGATATATGGTGAGCATTTTGATGAGCTTCATGCATCTCTTGAATTAAAATGTTCATAACAAAAAGAAATGCCTGACAAATGAATAAATAAATGCTGTTGGTCTTCCTCAGTGAAAAAGATGCAACATTAAAGGATTTGGAACGTTTTAGGCCAAGTGCGAATGAACTCAGAATTCTGCTACATGGACCAACTGGAGCAGGGAAGTCATGCTTCATCAATTCTGTCCAGAGGATCCTCTTAGGCCATAATGCCATTGGTGCTCTAGAACAATCAACTACATCTGGAGCGAGCTTTACTCGTACAGTAAGTAACTGCAGTTAAATCTTTATAACGTAAATTTGTGCAGCTCCTCATAGGGTGGAGGTTTGAGGCTATTGTGATAAAAAAAAATGTCGATGAATATGAAAAAGAAAAAAATAGCTGCTCAGGCTATTTTCAAGGTTCACAACATTCTTCAGCTGCATCTGGTAATTTACAGAACAACGTATGATGGGGTGAGCAGCCCTATATGTCAAAGGAGCAGGGTCAAGTAGAAAGAATAATTCTTTACATGTTTTGTCCTATTTTATATTATTTAGATTTAGGAAGTATTGCTCATTTTCTGAGACTGAGAAAAATATTTTGGACTATGCACTATCACTACTAAAAGGCCAACTGATCTCGGCACCTCTTCACTGTACTTAATCAGTTCATGTTACAAGCTGAAACAGTTGAAGTGTGGCAGACACTGAAAACATACTCAACTGCCTTCATATTAAGATAGCTGTGATAATAAGTATTGATAATTGTAATAATACCTGCATGTGTGCAAATATGGATATATTAGTGTTATTTGGCATCAATATGAAAAAGATAAAATTAATATGAAATTTAATGACTATTATTTATTCACAAATTATGCAATGAAGATTTATTTTTTTGCAGATTAAATCACACAAACTGAAGAAGCAAGGAGGAGGACGCTTTCCTTTCATTTTCAGTGACATCATGGGACTTGAGCCAGAGGATACAAGAGGAATATTGATTGAGGACATCATCAAAGTATTAGAAGGACATATTTCAGACGGCTACATTGTAAGTAGGCTATGCCCATTTTGAAAAGCATTACAGAAAATGCAGCACTGTAAAAACAACGAGTATGTGAAAAAACATCATGGAGTAATGTTTTCAATCTGCTGTTCTATTGCTGTGTATTGCACTAAAACAAATGGTGGCCACCATCCCTGCACATGGATACAACAGGAAAATTGACCCAAAATGTAATTAGACAGAATTGCAAAAATGGTTCAAAATTTCTAACCTTCAGATTGCATCATTGGTTGCTGTCTAGTTGTAAATGGTGGACCCATTAATACTTGAGTAAACACTCAGGAGAGTTGTTTTGTTGGCCCACAAGTGAACAAATAAACTACACTCATCATCAAAATATAGCTGCACCTACGGTGCACCTAGCTGCATTACGGTGCTGTTGGGAAGGAAGGTTACCAGGAACGATACATAATGATGGACAATATTTATTGAGCTACACATAGATAAGTAGGGTCTATTGTGTCGGGCTGCCGTGTTTGCTAATCCAACATGGTAGACGTCTCAGCATGAAGAGTTGTAGAAGTTCCTAATGGTGTCCTGTGATAATCCATCCCATGCAACTTGAATATCCTCTCACAGTTCCTGCAGATTGTGCAGTAGTGGTGGAGGTGGTGTGACACCAGGCTTTCTGGATGTGGGATGCAGTACAACAAACTGTTCACCTTGGCACTGACCACAGTGCCTCCACACATGGATTTGTTGGTCGTCTCCATCAAGACAAAGACGAGACTGGTCACGGAAGATGACCCGCTGTCATTCTGAGTCACCATGACAGTCTGGCAGCCGTCTAGTGCTGGCACTAACAGGATGACACATGGAAGACATCACTGCTCACTGAATGTCTGCAGTCATTGTTCTTAGGTCACTCCACACAGGTTGGACAGTACGTCGGATCTGGATTAAGTTTTGTCACCCACATCTATATATTTCTGTTCTCCAGTATTTGTAGGTGTACGCTGGGGTTGGGTACATCCACACACTGGAGAGTTGCCATCACTGTCTACACTGTAGGGTCCTGTAGGGATCAAACAGCCAACTTCTCACTTCAGAAGCTTGCCCGTAGGCTAGCGTAACCCCACCCACTCTTCCAATCATCAGAATCGTCATATTTCATAACTGTGTATAACTCACTAAAACCATAAAATAACTCACTAAATTGTATCAAAAACAAGCAATAGTGTAGTGAAACCCAACACAAACACAGGGCTTAAACCATAAAAAGGGTACTACAAAATAAAGGTTTGCTGTTTTTTCTGCTTTAGTTCAATCCTCTGAGTGCCATACCTGAGAATGACTTAAAGTACAATCGCAGCCCGAATCTAAATGAGAAAGTCCACTGTCTGGTGAGCATTATTCCTGCTGACTCCATCTCGAGAATGAGTGACAAAGTGATTCACAAAATGAGGACAATCCGACAGAAAGCTGCCCTAATGGGTAAGTTTAGTTATGTATATTAAAATCTTTTGTATGTTGACACTGGTATGAAATTCCTAAGTCCAAGGGTTTATGTATGTACTATGTATTATGAATTATTTGAAACTCATTGTGAAGTTTATATATCATATAAACTATATATCATATATATGCTGTTGGTACATGTCACGTGGGATGGCGGACGAGGAGGCAGGATGTAAATGCAAGTATTTAATTTAATACAAAAAGACAAAATAAAACCAAATAACACAGCAAACAGAGGGGACTATGAACCGGCTTACAAAACTAACAGATAAGGAGTTGGACATGGACATGACAAGACAGACAAACATGAACTGGACAGGGCAGAATGTGACAGTACAAAACACTATATCTCCATTTTGGTTGCCTTTCAGCTTTGAACATAATTTGAAAGTACCTTTATATTGCGTTCAACTGGTCTTTTTTATTTATTTATTTTTTATTAAACATCATATGCATTGTACATATTTCTTATGTTCTGTATCTTGATTTTTTTAGACATACCACAAGTTGTTGTGTTGACAAAAGTGGATAATGCATGTCAAGTGGTCAATGAAGACTTGAAAAAAATTTATCACAGTAAAAAGATCAAAGATAAGGTATGGTATGTGTGTGAAAAATATATTAAAGATTTAAATTGCCATTATTAATACTAGTGGTGCAGTGTTTTGGGGCACATGGTACAAAAAGATTGTTTTATTTTTCCTCTGATACTGCCATTTTGAAGGTTACAGTCACAGCAAGAGGTTTAACATTGTGTACTGGAATCCACATTTGATTGCTCTAGCATGAGAACGGCAGCTGTTTTTTAGCTTAGTGGACCTGAATGTGAAGATCCAGATAAACTCAGTATGCTTTTGTCCAGTGCTGGAGAATTTTTTTATAACATGTCAAAGTTTTCGGAATTGCTAAAATAATAGACAGCATCATTTTAACCAAAATTGTGAGTTAGTACATGCAGTGCAGTTTGGTGGCTGCCAGGCAAAGGAAAAAGATTCAGGTAGGGTAAAAAATAAATGGGACTCTACGGGAGAACCGAGTGGGTCAGAACACTGAATTTGTGCTCGTCTGGCCTGAGACAGTATGTGTGAAATAGTATCTTTTAGTTGAGTACATGTACAGTAGATGGGCATGCACCCAAATCATTCTTAATAAGAAAAAAAATAATTTAACAGAGATTTTATTGTATGTCAGAACCACATTCAAGCACAGAGCTACCAATTAGCTTAATCACTTGTCATGGAGAGAAAAAATATTGAAATTTTCAAGACGTCTGGTTCCATTGACTTCCATTCAAATTAAATGAGGTTTTTGCCCTCTCCTGTAAAGTTGCCATTTTGGAGATACTTGTTTTTCTTTGGAAAACGACGATATGATGTAGGTATAGGCATACTGCACAGGTTTGCTAGTCTTTGTGTAGGTCTGGGTGGACCCACAGAGATCCTGAAAAGGGGGGGGGACTTGGTGGGTACGTTTGACACTGTGAAATGACATGACATGAGTTGCAATGAACTTTAAATCAATTTTAGTAGACCTGTGTCCAGATTTTTATTGCGTGTAGTGTCTAGTAGTGTCCACTTTAAATAGTGAAAAACAAATATGCATTTTTGAAGGTGTCATACTCTTTGTAATTACAAAGTTGGAGAGGATATCTGAACAGCCTGCATCATGCACTGATTTATGATATTCTTTCTGTGTATAGTCTACTTAATTAACTGGAGAACTCTAAATGGCAAGCATGGAAGTCATTCATTCATTCAATTTGAAATCAGAGACAAATCTTCAGTCTTCATTTGACACAATGTCTTTTGTGTTGTTTGATTAGGTTGAGGAATGCAGCAACAAACTTGGCATCTCATTGAACTGCATCTACCCTGTGAAGAACTATCATGCGGAGATCACCCAAGATGCTGATGTTGATGCTCTCATTCTCATGGCACTGAGGGACATCATCAACTTTGCCAATGACTATGTGGATGATGTTGTTACCAGCTATTGAATTGACAAGGGTCATGTGTAGAGAGGCAGGTGCTCAAAGTTAAAAACTCCCTGCTTTACTATGGTGGGGCATATGGACCACAAGTGATATTCAGGCAGAAAATAAGAAAGCTGCTATAAAATACATTTACATTTGAGGCAGTTAGCAGACGCTTTTATGCAGAGCGACTTACAACCATGCTTAGAGTCATATGTTATACTGTCAAGTAAAATACAAATGTTGATCATTTTACTACAAAATCAAAATCTTTAAAGTCTTTAGTACTTTTTTGGGCCATGCACTTTGCCACTTGCACCAAATGATTATGGTTGGTCTTTGCACACTTCTTGATTCTTTGACGCAAAAAATCAGTTTCTCCTATCATGATCTGCACCGAGAAGGTTTGACATTCTGAATGCAAGGTGGTGGTACAAATCCATGTCCACATTCCTGGTGTATAGCAGGAACTGTCTAAACTATTACTATTGAATAAGGGTACAGCATCAATGTTATAACAGACAGTAATAGGTTTTTTTTAAGCTGGGCACTGCAGAAGTATTCTGCCTGTGCCAGTTGCTAATCCATCTTCATTGACGAGTCCCGCTTTTGTTATATATGTATATATATAAAAGGGCTGGGAGTTAAAGGGAAAAGACGAGGACTAGTGTTGAAACAATTGCAAAAGAAAACCACCTTCTCCCTCTGATTAGACAGCATGTTAAAACGCGAAGTAGTATAATTAGCGATGAGTGGAGGGCATACTCGGTTGGGTTGAGAAACTCCGGGTACAAACACAACACTGTAAATCACAGCAGGTGGTTTGTGGATCCCCAATCCGGTTACCATACACAACATGTTGAAAGAACTTGGGGGACTGTCAAAGGACATATCAGTGGATTAAGAGGAAATCGCATAGAGACCTTGTTGAAAGAACACCTCATGGTTCTTGGTTATCCTGGCTTGGCTCTCGTCACCCTGATGGGCAACTTGGACATTTGTTCAAGGATATACAAAAAGCCTTTCCTGTCTGAATGTCATGAATTATTTTCCAGTGCTCAGATTATCATTTAGTAAAGAGTGTTTAATGACTTCTGTTTAATGAATCTGATTATCAATTATACTTGACTTTCATCATGAAAAGTGTATTTCACCATTACGTCCATCAGCCATAACATTAAAACCACCTTGTTGTATCTGACTCACTCTATTATTTCAACCCCTGGATTTTCCAGCAGGTGCTTCACCATCAGGGACCATTGTCAACACCAGCAATTGCTAGCTAGCATTAAATCAGTCAGTTGGCACAAATGTCTCAGCTCCTCACTGGCATCAGAGATTTGGCTACCCATTTTTTTCTATGAGTACGCCTTACAAATTTGATGCAGCGTTTTTTTTTTTTTTTTTTTTTTGTTATTCTGCTCCTAGTTAATATCTGGCTAAAATCTTTTATGCGGTCCCATTTTATTTGGAAGACCTTTAAAATGGGCTACAGCTAGCTGGTCTCATCTCTGTCTTCTCACTTATGTCCAATTCATTAAGGAGTTCAAGACTTACTACATGAGGGGAATTATTTTGTTGCGTTGTAGACCCTGTAATTTCACACTCTGGCCACCTGTAGCGGATGGAACAAACCAGGTTTACTAGTAGCATTTAGAAATAGACTGAATGCCAGCGTTCTGACTGAACTGGCCTGCAGAGATTAATACATAGCTTTAAAATAGCTTGTCACCATACTCATTCTCAAGAGCTGACCATTGATTTTGGACTGTGATGTATCTAATAGACTCAGGAGAAGAGATTTGAAGTCACCCTCTTGCAAACTCCAGACATCAACCCTGCCAAGCGTGTGTTACTCAACATGTCAATGTGATAAGTATTCCTGTATTTCTTCCACATTACTCCTACTGACATCACTGAGGGTGCCACACTTCCCAAATCTAAAATTTACCCCTTGACACAAGAGGAGGAGAGAGCTAAGGATGACCACATAGAGGAAGCTCTGGCTCAGGGTTTTATCTGCTGCATTTGGTTCTTCTTTGTTAATAAGAAAAATGGATGTCTTAGGCCATGTATTGATTACCGTCAACTTACAGTAGCATAACCAAAAAGCTCACTTACCCTCTGCCTTAGAACATCTTGTCAGGAATAAAGAAAAAGTGGACAGGTAGAAAACCACTAGGGGGCACTATGAATACCAGGTGATACCTTTCAGGTTGTCTACACCATTCTTTATCTTCCAATTATTTATTAATGATGTTCTCTTTATGACATGATGGGTAAATTTGTGCCTATATCGACAATATTTTGGTGAATTTCCCCGATTTTGAATTTTACGTGAAGCAGGTCCATCAAGTACTAAAATGCCTTCTAGATAACCAGCTATGTGTCAAGGGCTAAAAATAGTTCATGTTTCGACATCAGCTTTCACTGTTATGCAGACGACACTCAATTATATACATATAATATATACAGCCAAACCAAACGAGGCTTTAAACCTAAATAAACTTGAAGATTGCATTACTAATATCAGAAACTGGATGGCCAAGAATTTCCTTCAGCTTAATCCAAGCAAGACTGAGGTCCTGCTACTCGGCCCTAATGCAGAGAGAACTAAACACTCCCAGTTCGTCTTGAATATAGATGGCCACACTATTACTCCCAGCTCAACTCTAAGAAATCTAGGCATTATCTTCGATACCAGCTTGTCTTTTGTTGCACATATCAGTAACATAGTTAGGACTAAATTACACAATATCCTATTCTTAAAAAACGCGAAAAAGCTGGTCCATGCTGGTCCATACCAGCCAGAAGCTGGTAACTTCTAGGCTGGATTATAGCAACACCCTTTTAGCCGGATGCACAAATAAGGCTCTACCTAAACTCCAGCTCATCCAGAACGCAGCTGCTGGAGTCCTTACTAGAAGAAAAAATACGATGACATTTCCCCAATACTGTCCTCATTACACTGGCTGCCTGTTAAATTTCATAGGGACTACAGGATTCTACTCTTAACATACAAATCAGTAAACGGTCTGGCCCCCCAGTATCATAGTGAACTGCTTCACTCATACGAACCCACACGTGCGCTCCGCTCACAAAATAGCGGCCTGCTGACAGTACCTAGGTTCAGAAGAACCACAGCAGGTGGTCGAGCCTTTTCTTGTGTAGCCCCGAAACTCTGGAATCTTCTCTTTGTATCTGTCAGACACACTCTCTACATTTAGAACTAGACTCAAAACTTACCTGTCTGCACAAGCATTTAGCTGATAACATCTGTTTACGGCTTTAATTTACATTTCTCCATAAATGGAACAAACACCCAAACGTCTCCCTCTTATCTGTCTCCTCTATGAGCGGATCATTGCTGATGGATAACACTGAGGGGCTACCAGTGCAGAGGAATCCTCTACAGTACTCTCAGGACTACATACACTCAATTCAAATAGTCACAATATCTACCTCTTAATCCTTAGTCCTCCTAATCAGTGTCTGTCTCTTTCTCTCTTACTTTCTCTCTCTCTTTCCTTCTTTCTCTCTTTCTTTCCTCTTTTTTGTTAAGCACTGGAATGACGTAATCACATTAGAACCCCCAGAGCGGCTAGAGGCACCTGAGCATCAGCGCCACTGTGGGTCTCCTGCCCTGTTTCATCACTAGGCATGACTACACCCTTACACTGACCAGCGTCTGGCCCTAAACATGAATTCTCTCTAGGGGTCGGCTCCATCTGGCAGTTACTCCCTCCTGGACTAATCAGACTGTATCTAATAGATGTTCTTCTAATGTTAGTTCTGTTTGTCTCTCTCATCTCATCCGGGTTCGAGACGTTGGGTTCCGCCTGTGAGCCTGGTTCCTCTCGAGGTTTCTTCCTTACCACTGTTGCCTCTGGCTTGCTCAAGGGGGGCTTGGACCTGGTTATCCCACCCCCACCCTCGAATGTCTGTTCATCAACTTTGTGGTTTTTCCTTTTATATAACAAATTGATTATCTGTAAAGCTGCTTTGAGACAACGT
Source organism: Prochilodus magdalenae (assembly GCA_024036415.1). NCBI lineage: Eukaryota > Metazoa > Chordata > Actinopteri > Characiformes > Prochilodontidae > Prochilodus > Prochilodus magdalenae. The sequence goes on along the minus strand of JAMWET010001249.1, from coordinate 18,494 downwards.
TGGTTGTAAAAAGTGTTATACAAATAAACATTGATTGATTGATTGATTGATAATGTCTGTTGAAGCAGTCTGCAGGTCTAGGTGCTAGGTTTTTTACACCTGTGGCCATGGAGGTAATTGGAACACCTGAATTCAATGATAAAGATGGGTGAGTGAATACTTTTGGTAACATAATGTATCTGAAGAACAAAAGGATCAGAAACATTTTATTTTTTTATTATTAGAATTTTTGCTGTTAGAAATCCGTGCAACATTTACTGGTTTCTCCTAGTGCTAAAACTTGAAACTAATCTAAAATTCTACTCGATTAAAAACTTTTTATTCTTGCCTCATGAACTGAACATACCTTAGAACTTAGATTGCCACGTGCGGGCTCTCAATTAAAGAAATTGCATCGGGTGGCAGATGCTTTTCATACAAAGCCCTCCAGCTTTGGAATAACCAACAAGTCAGTGTTCTGGACTCAGTCACAGCCTCAATCTTTTAGTCCTGGCTTAAAACCTAGCTTTTGGTAGTTAGTTTTTTTTTATCTGTCAGGTAAAAGGTGCAGATCTTGGGGTCCACTGACAGAGTGTTTGGTAAGCTGGGAGTGTTGGTGCTGTCGTCCTGCTGCTCTTCATGTTCACTCAGGTTTTTTGATGGTGGAGCAGAGCGGCGCTGACTTCTCAGGCAGCCCTCATGTCTGTGTGACCTTCTGGCTCTCCCGGTTAGTCCTGCTGTAATAGCCAGGCCTGCTGGAGTCACTGCTGCTCTCTGTTAACACCATATAGTGTGTTCAGGTCTTCTGTCAGAGCTAACTGTATGTTCTTTTTGTCTGAGCTGAATTGCTGCCCATCCTATGTGGTCTGATGCTATTGCTACATCTGCTTTGACTGGGTGCCACTGCTTGCTTTTACAAACCGGATTTCAAAAATGTTGGGACACTAAACAAATTGTGAATAAAAACTGAATGCAATGATGTGGAGGTGCCAACATCTAATATTTTATTCAGAATAGAACACAAATCACAGATCAAAAGTTTAAATTGAGAGAATGTATCATTTTAAGGGACAAATATGTTGTTTCAAAATTTCATGGCGTCAACAAATCCCAAAAAGTTGGGACAAGGCCATTTTTACCACTGTGTGGCATCCCCCCTTCTTCTTACAACACTCAACAGATGTCTGGGGACAGAGGAGACCAGTTTCTCAAGTTTAGAAATAGGAATGCTCTCCCATTCATGTCTAATACAGGCCTCTAACTGTTCAATTGTCTTGGGCCTTCTTTGTCGCACCTTCCTCTTTATGATGCGCCAAATGTTCTCTATAGGTGAAAGATCTGGACTGCAGGCTGGCCATTTCAGTACCCAGATCCTTCTCCTACGTAGCCATGATGTTGTGATTGCTGCAGAATGTGCTCTGGCATTATCTTGTTGAAAAATGCAGGGTCTTCCCTGAACGAGATGACGTCTAGATGGGAGCATATGTTGTTCTAGAACCTGAACAAAGTTCTCTGCATTAATGGTGCCTTTCCAGACATGCAAGCTGCCCATGCCACAAGCACTCATGCAACTCCATACCATCAGTGATGCAGGCTTCTGAACGGAGCGTTGATAACAACTTGGGTTATCCTTGTCCTCTCTGGTCCGGATGACATGGCGTCCCAGTGTTCCATAAAGAACTTCGAATCATGACTCATCTGACCACAGAACAGTCTTCCATTTTGCCACACTCCATTTTAAAAGACCCCTGGCCCAGTGCAAACGTCTGAGCTTGTGGAGTTTGCTTAGAAATGGTTTCCTTTTTGCACTGTAGAGCTTCAGCTGGCAACGGCGGATGGCACGGTGGATTGTGTTCACTGACAATGCTTTCTGGAAGTATTCCTGAGCCCATTCTGTTATTTCCTTGACAGTGGCATTCCTGTTTGAGGTGCAGTGACTTTTAAGGGCCCGGAGATCACGAGTTTTACGGCCTTGACCCTTACGCACAGCGATTGTTCCAGATTCTCTGAATCTTTTGATGATGTTATGCACTGTTGATGATAACTTTAAAGTCTTTGCTATTTTACGCTGGGTAACACCATTCTGGTATTGCTGCACTATCTTTCTGCGCAACAATGGTGGAATTGGTGATCCTCTTACCATCTTGGCTTCAGAGAGACACTGACACTCTGAGAAGCTCATTTATACCCAATCATGTTGTCAATTGACCTAATTAGTGTTAATTGGTCTTCCAGCTGTTCGTTATATGCTCAGTTTCCTGTTTCCATCCACTTATTGCTACTTGTACCAACTTTTTTGGGATTTGTTGACGCCATGAAATTTTGAAACAACATATTTTTCCCTTAAAATGATACATTCTCTCAGTTTAAACTTTTGATCTGTGATTTGTGTTCTATTCTGAATAAAATATTAGATGTTGGCACCTCCACATCATTGCATTCAGTTTTCATTCACAATTTGTTTGGTGTCCCAACTTTTTTGGAATCCAGTTTGTATTTGCTTGTATTGTTATGTGGTGTTGACCCGAGGAGAATAGGTTCTCTTTGGTTTCTCTTGAGGTTTCTTCCTCATGAACTGAGGGGGTTTTCTGCTCTGTTGGCCTCGGCTTGCCCACTGGGGGCTGGGACACCAGATTCTTTGTTGTAAAAAGCGCCATATAAATAAATGTTGACTTGACTTGACTTTAATCCTAAACCCATCTGTGCATTTATGGCATTGTTTATCTTAATTGGTAAGACATGAAAGCTTTAGCTCAAAGTCTGACCCACCCACCATCCGATGATGTCATCTGTCCCCATCCCCCAATCACGTCCCGTCTTCCAGATCAGTATCTCCCGAGTACTAATCACCCACACACCTGTTGTTATTCTAGTCTGTTTGTACAAATACCTCTGTGTCACACTGCTCATTGCGAAGTATTGCCACTCTGTTGCATACTTATTGTTTCTACCGGTTTCTCATTTTGTTTGCTGATCTGGTTTTTGACTTTGTACTGATTCTCTGTTTACTCTTTTGTCTGATTGTTTGCCTGGTTTTGATACCTGCCTGATTTTAGCTTAGCGCTTGTTACAATCTGTTTGTCCATCAACACAGGTCCCGGTCATGTTGTCACTGAGTGAGGGTCTGTGAGGTTCTTCAAGACCTGTGCCCAGTACCATGAGAAAAACTCTTTATTTCTTAAAAATTTTATAATTCAAATTGCATACATTATTATGGTAAGTATAATATAAATATATAAATATAATTTTCATAATTTATATAGAACTGCAGATTTACATACTTATACTTAATGTCTGGGATGCTTATATCTATTCTAATAGGGGAAAAGCGAATCTCATCATATTCTTTGAAGTGTTCCCTAGACTACTTAAAATTTTACCCTAGAATTACCAGACTGACTGAGCATGCTGAGTTTGGTGTCAGTATGACCATGTTCTGCCTCACACCTTGTTACACCCTCTTATATTTGTAAAAAAAAAAAAAAGTTGCCAAAGCATGTTTTGCCCCCACAACATTAAAAATAATGATCTTAGTTTCAAACATGAAATTTCAATTCCAAAAAAATAAAATGTTTAGGTACCAAATTTTTTTCCCAATTATTAAACTTTGAATTTAAGATTTTAATCCAAATTTTCAAAAACATCAATATTATCTTTATTATAACTTTCTTTAACTTTCCCTATTATTTATCCTGAATGCATTTTTTTATTATTTACATTTCTGAAAAATTTGTTTTGCACCTATATCACCAAAAAAATAATCTTAATTCCAATCTTAAAATCAATTCAAAAACATATATTGCACTTGACAAATCTCCACAAACTGTTGTGTTGTCTGTCTGCAAACTGGCATTGTGGATTCTTTGGAAAAATACTTTGTGAAAATATTGTAAAAAATCGTGATCAGTTTTGAAACTACATAAATCTTCCCTGAAAGAAGTGGAGCTCAATAACAACGACATGCATGATTCATGAGTGGAACCTGTCTTTGCTGGATTTATTAGATCACATTGTGAAGTCAAGTCAAGTCAAGCCAAGTAGTTTTTGTCATTTCAACCATATACCATGGTGTACAGTGCACAGTGAAATGAAACAATGTTAATCCAAGGTGCTACATAGTACAATAAATACAATAAATACACAAGACAATTTACAAAACAGCAAACAATAAACACAGGGAGGGGAAAGTGCAGATAGCTTACTGGTAGTGGAAGCAGTAAAGTGTGGTTATGTCCATTTTTTATAGGCAAACATTGTTTTTAGCAGCAGTTATGTCCATTCCCTGGTATATAAGTAAACATTGTATATTGTAAACATTAAGTTTATGTGTAGACAAATTTAAAAGATGAGATTGTGTGTGTGTGTGTGTGTGTGTGTGTGTGTGTGTGTGTGTGTGTGTGTGCACACGTTCAGTCCAGTCACTGAAATGTGTTCAGTTATTCAGACTAGACTCTGGTTGTTAAGGAGTCTGATGACTTGGGGACAGAAGCTGTTGCACAGTCTGGATGTGAGGGCCCGGATGCTTCTGTACCTTTTTACAGATGGTAGGAGGGTGAAGAGTGTGTGTGAGGGGTGTGTGTGGTCATCCATAATGCTGTTTGCTTTGAGGACGCAGCATGTAGTGTAAATGTCTGCCATGCCATGGCATGTATCCATTTCATGTTTGTTAGTTACAAACTACCAAAATATCTCATTCAGTCTTCCTTACCTTGGTAGACAGGAGTAGTAGCCGTTTCCAAAAGCCTAAGTGGAGAGGGTGTGGATGCTGCAGCTCTGCTGCAGTGAGTCAGTAGAGAGCAGCTTATATGCTGTCCAAAGTGAAAGTAAAAGTATAGCAAGGTAAAACAGCTGCAGTGGATGACAAGCAATTCTTTCTCTGGTGCCACGATATTACCTAGATCAAGAATGCTCTCCTGAACATAGCTGACCTTGTAATAAAAATAAAATATACAGGGTTTACAACAAGATGCACTCCATTAATGAGCTTTAAAAATTAGAGAAACCAGTTGGTCAACAAAACCATACTAAACAGCCTGTGCAACTCTAGGACAACATCTAATAGATGGATGCGACAAAGATAAACCAGAATTATGTAAAGAGATGACTGTGGAAATAAAGAGAGGACTGAGGTTGGAATTGCTCATGATCCAAAGCATATTGTCACTCTTCAAGCATGCTGGAGGTGGTGATCTTTGATCTTCGATAAGTAATATACAAAAAAAATCCCTGAAATATTTGGACTTCTATAGCAGTGACCTTTCATATTCAGGAGTCCAGCTACTCTGTGTTGGACGGATTTTTTTGCACAATTTATTGTGTTGTCTCTCTGCAGACTGACATTGTGGATTCTTAGGAAATATACTTGTGGAGAAACTGGGATCAGTTTTGAAACTAGACACCCCCTGAAAGAACTGGACCTCCATGACAATGACCTGCATGATTCAGGAGTGGAGCCTGTCTGTGCTGGACTGATTCGATCACATAAACATAATTGACTATACTGCATGATCTCATGTATTTTTTCTCTGCAGACTGGTTATGTTAAGAAAAAGACCTGTAAAAATCTAAATATCAGGTGATTTTATTGATTAAGAATGAATAAAAAAAAATACCTGAAATATTTGGACCTCGGTAGCAATGGCATTTAGTATTCAGGAGTGCAGCTACTCTGTGCTAAACTGAAGAGTTTACATTTTAAACTGAAGATTCTATGGTCAGCAGTACCTACTAACTCAACTGACAATTCTGCATAATCTGTTGTGATGTCTGTCTGCAGACTGGCATTGTGGAATCTTAGGAAAAATTCCTTGTGAAAAACTACATTTCAGATGATTACGAACAAGGAACATTAATATCAAACTAGGAACATATTTGACAATTCTGCACAATCTGGAATTTTGTCCGTGTGCAGACTGACATTTCAAAATCTGAGGAAATACACATATAAATAACTATGACTGATTTTGAAACTACACACATCTATCAAATAGAGTTGGAGCTCAGTAACCATGACCTGGATGACTCAGGAGAGGAGCCCACCGTTGCTGGACTGATTAGATCACACTGAACTCCAAATTCAACTGACACTACAGCATGACTGGTGTTATATGCTGTTGGGGAAAAGGCATGTGAAAATCTAAATTTTAGATGGTTAGTTGAATTGTGCAAAGAAAATCCTTTCTAATAAAGTCTTAGTCAAAATTTCTTCTGATTAGGAAAAAAATATCTTTGATCAGGAACCTATAAAAAACACTGCTAAAACTCAAAGTCCAAATCAAAAATTTCAGATGGTTAGGAAACAGCATTAATTTAAAATGGTAAAAAAAAATCAACAAATTTCAAAGTCCTAGTCAAAATGTCAGAAGATTATGAACTAAGGTTTTTGATTGGGAAAGTACCAAAAAAAGACAAATCCCTGAAATATTTGTCTTCTTTAGCAATGACATTCAGGATTTAGAAGTGCAGCTACTCTGTGTTGAACTGAGGAGTTCACACTTGAAACTGGAGATTCTCAAGTCAGCAAGAACTACAAACTCACTTGACAATTCTATCTTGCATAGAATCGTATTTCCTCACTAAGTTAGAGCTCAGTAACAATTACCTGCATGATTCAGGAGTGGAACTCATCTTTGCTGGACAGATTAGATCACACTGTGAATTGGATATTCTCAGGTGAGAAAGAAATCTCTATTGACTATACTGCATGATCTCTTGTCTTTTTTGCAGACTTTATCACTAAAAAAAATCCTGGAATTCCAAAGTCCTAACCAAAAGTTAAGATGGTTAGAAAACAAGATATTTGATTAGAAACGTAGAACAAGAACAAAATACTGGGATCAATTTTGAAACCACATATATCCTCCCTGAGTTTAGTACCAATTAACTGCATGATTCAGGAGTTAAGCCCGTGTTTGCTGTTCTGATTAGCTCACATTGTGAACTAGAGATTCTCAGGTAAGAAAGAAATCTCAATTGGCTTAACTGCTTCTTTTTTTGCAGGCTGGCTTTGTGTAATGTTGGGAAAAAGACATGTGAAAGTTAAAATTTCAGATGACGTATCAGTGGTTCAGAATTTATCATTAAAAAATCCCAGAATTACGATGGTATGTACCTGGAATAATTGAACTTCAGTAGCAATGACACTCAGGCAACCCTAAATCTAAACCTGATCCTAACACTAACGCTAACCTCCCAACCACTTCCAATGCTAAACCTAACCCAAAACCTAAACCTAATCTTGGCTCTTATCTTAATCCTAACTTCAAAACAAAAACTTACCCATATCATCACCTTAACCCAAACCCCGGTTCTAATTCTAATTCAAATCATAACCCTAACCCTCGTCCTAAACCTAACTGTAATCAAAACCTCAACACAAATGGAGCTCTAGTGTTTTTGGACAGTAACATGTTCAAATAAATTGCCACTTGACATTAGTTAGGAAATGGGATTGTATTCCAAATCAGGTGAAAACTGAAGGCATTATGACTATTTACAATTTTAATCACACATAACTTAATGATCATATTTAAAATTTGGCAAGTTAAAAATCTTTAATGGACAAACAGATTGTGACTAGCTTTGAACTAAAATCAAAGTGATGTTATTAAATAGACTTGTAGTCAGACACAGCAAAGCGGAAACAGGCAGACGTCCAAGCCAGGCAAACAATCAGATCAGGCAAAAACACCAGTGAGATCTTAATTTCACCTTACTTAATAATTTTCATTCGATTTCAAAACTACATTTTCTTTCTGGTTTCTTTCTCAGTCAGGTTTTAAACCCTACCTTTGCACAGAGTCAGCTCTCTTAAATGTGACCAATGATCTGTTGCTAGCTGTGGATGCAGGAAAGTGTGCCATTCTGGTTTTGTTGGACCTTACAGCTGCCTTTGATACTGTTGACCATAAGTTACTCATTCTTACACACTTAAGCATGTGGTCAGCCTCAAGGGGTCACTGCTGTATTGGTTTAAATCTTACCTCTGTAATAGAACATTTACAGTGCATGTTGGTAAGTTCTGTTCTTCAAATTCTACCATTAATTGTGGAGTTCCCCAAGGATTTATCTTTGGTTAAGTTTAGTTCTCTCTGTACATGCTTTCATTGGGAAAATTCATTAGAAAGTATGAAATTCAATTTCACTGTTATGCCTTTGATACCCAGTTGGATATCCCCTTGTGTCCTGAAGACTCATTCTCACACAAACGTCTGAATGAATGTTTGTGTGATATTTATTGTTTCCTTGAAGGCAATTTTCTCCAGTTAAATGGATTCTCTTTGGCTGTCCCAAGCATACAAGTTACTTAATGGACAATCTTGGTGGGCTGTTGAGGCATGTGAAGCCTCATGTAAAGAACCATGGGCTTATATTTGACCCTGACCTCAGGTTTAATTTAAAAAAATTAACTCTGTTGTTAGGAGTTCTTTTTACCAATTGAGATTAGCCACCACCTTTAGGTCATTTCTGACACCCCAAGACCTGGAAAAGATTATTCATGCTTTTACTATATCCTGCTTAGACTACTGTAACAGCTTGTATTTGGGAGTCAGTAAGTCCTCAATAGCTTGTTTCCTGTTAGTCCTAAATGCATCAGCCTGCCTTCTTATAGGCACGAAAAAAAGTAACCACATTACTCCTATCTTGGCATCATTACACTGGCTTCCTTTACACTATAGGATCTAATATAAAATTTTGCTGATTGTGGTTGTGTCGTTAAATGGACGGGCTCCATCCATAGGGGATTTGCTCTGTCCTGCTCCCAAGTCTTTGAGGTCATCAGATCAGCTGCTACTGACTGGGCCACCGTCTGGGCTGAAACTCAAAGGTGACTGGGCCTTTGCTGTTGCTGCACCGAAACTGTTGAATTGTTAATCCCCTAGACATTAGGTCTACACCTTCTGTTAGTGCTTTTAGGTGTAGTCTAAAGACGTATTTTTATCAACTAGCTTTTGGCTCAGTAAACTGATCGCTGCTGTATTGTGTTTTTATTTTGTTATGACTCCTGTTTCCCCCTTTTTTTCTTTTTTTTGCATGTTTGCCACTCTAAAATGTTTCAGATCATCCACCAAATTTAGATATGATTGTGTTTATAACAGAAGTAAACATAAAATGCAATTTTTAAATTTTTATTAAGGGAGAAAAAAATCCAAACCTAGATGGCCGTGTGAAAAAGTGAAAAAGCCCCACTCATCTTTGCAGAATTGTTGTAATTCTGCCACATTGGAGGGTACTAGTACACACTAGTGATTCTGGTACTTTCCTGTTTAGATGTACGTAAGAAAATCTCACTTTACCTAAAGTCTGTGAAGCATGACTGGCGCTATATAATGCATTTATAGTGATTTACAAGTTGTTATGAGCTCATATAGAGGTGATCAATAACATCACTTTACCTAAAGTCTGTAAAGAGACTTTATAGGTGTTAACTAAAGGTCATGTGCACTTACAAAATATTTTTTATTTATTTTATTTTTAATATTAGGAACCATTAAAAAGTATGCAAGTTAGAGTGAGACCATCACCATGGATCTTTAATGTAATCATGTAAATAAACTCAACACTGTTTATAAAGCTTTATGATACAGGTCTCATCAGTAATGTTAAGTATGTTTGGCTCATGACTGACCACTAATGGAGTGTAATAACCACAGGGGCTCTGCTCGGCTCATATGGTTGCATCATGTCAGATAAATATGCTGGTGGCAGACTGGTATCCGGTGTAGTGATTTAAGAATGGGAGTGATGTGGTCTTTTACATCTCGGTGAGAACTCTGGCAGCTGCATTCAGAATCAGCTGAAGTTGTTTGATTGTATTTTTTGGAAGACCTGTTAGAAGACTGTTACAGTAATCAATCCTGGAGATGAAGGTGTGGATAGGTTTCTCCAGGTCTGGTGTAGAAAGGTAATCTCAGATCTTTGACATGACTGCTAAAACTGAGGTCAGAGTCGATTAGTACACCAAGATTACGGGCTAGCTCTTTAGACTTTAGGGATATTGAATTCACATATGCAGCTAGTTTGTGCCTCTCATGTCTATTCCCAAACAACAACCTCTGTTTTATCTTTATTCAACTGCAGAAAGTTCTGATCCATCCAATCAGTAATGTGCTCAAGGCACTTACACAGTGAGTTGAGGGGACCACAATTATTCTCAGGGCAAATATATCTAAGTGTCATCTGCATAGCTGTGGTAGGATTTCACCAAGTGGAAGCATATATAAATTAAATAAGAGTGGCCCAATAAATGAGCCCTGGGGGGCTCAGATACATTATTTTCTATTTCAACAAAATTATTCCTTCCTAGCAGTTATGAACTGAACTATTTTAGGAGTCCAACCCAGTTCTCAAGTCTATCTATGAGAATTTTGTTTTCAATAGTGTCAAATGCATCACTGAGATCTAACAGTAGTAGAACAGTCAGTCTTCCAGAATCTGTAGAGAGGCTATAAAAAAAAAACCTCTGTGTGCATAAATAGGTATTTCTCAGGTTGGATAGGAACGTCTTTACAGGATTTTAGAGACTTGTATGTACGAATACTCTTAATCAACATAAACATGCCTGTATCTTTTTCAGTTATAAAAGTTGGTGTTTTAAAATGTCATCTAATGTTTTATCTTCTTACAGCCGTCCATCCACTGTATCTGGTTCTCAACTGATAAGGACTCCAGCTTGTTCTAGGTACTTTCATTTCTAGAACTGTTGTAGCATTGCTTTCGGCAAGATTAGTGTATATTCATTACATCTTTTGAGATATTCCTAAAATTTTGTACTTGAAAAAGCTCACTTGCTTTGCTCTGTTTCTTTCCTGTGTAACTACTGTATAAATAGTAATTAGGACTTTGAAGGTTGTATGTAAAAACAGCACATTTTAATTTTTAGAGCAACACCCTCCATCTTGTATTCTGTTGTATACACGCCTCCTTTATCTATTACCCCATAAGTTAAGAGGCTCAGACGTAACTGGACAAACTAATAATCACGTTAATATATCATTAAGACTTGGTTGAACATCCTTTTGCAGTCAGTGATGCAGTTTGGAATGCTTGGACATCAACAGATGCTGGGTGAAGGTCTGCTACGCCTGTGCTGTGTTTGACTTTAGTTCTTGTTTATTCTTGGGGATTTTACATTCAGTTTCTTCTTCAGTGAACTCGACTGGAGGTTAAATGCCATTTTACTTCTTTGTCTTGTATTGCTTTTGCATTACAGGTCCATCTGTACTTTACAGAACCGTCTAATCAGTTTTAAAGAGTTTAAAGGCTAGTAATGTTCTGTTTTTTTGTGAGAGCTGTTTTTTTTTTTGTGAGAGCTGTTTTTTGTGTTTTTTTCATATTTAGTCTTCTTAGTTTTCACATTCCTTCTGTTTTTCAACCACAGTTATTATTGCAAGTTCACACGGCAGCGTGTTCATCATCGTGTAAACACCTGTAAACAGCTACTATATCTGTCTACTGAGGTAAGAAAAGAAGTGAAGGAAAAAAAACTCACAAGAAGAAAGGGATAAAACAGGAAACATTTTTCCTGATAAAACAGGAATGTGTGACTTTCTGGCAGAACTTGATGATGTGTTGTCTATCGGCTGCATAAAGATCAGCTCCAAACTCCAATGCCTAACTAGAAAATTTATTTTAAAAATGGTATTTTACTATTCACTTCAACATTTAACAGTATTTGATGATGCTAATCCAAAATTCTACTTGATTGAAAACTTCCTCATAAACTGACTGGCCGTGCTTCATATACTTAAGAAGTACATATTAATAGATAGATAGATAGATAGATAGATAGATAGATAGATAGATAGATAGATAGATAGATAGATAGATGATAGATAGAAGTACATGCTAGTTATCGAAGGGCTGCATCGTGGCACAGAGGTAATTACTGTCACCTCACACCTCAAACCACACTACCCTCACTGTCCATTTTATCACCTCCACTTACTATATAGGTGCACTGTGTGACTCTACTATTACAGATTGCAGTTCATCTGGTTCTCTGAATACTTTGTTCCCCCTTTTACCCTCTTCCTTAATAGTCCGGAACCGTCTGGGACCACCACATAGCAGGTTTTATGCGGGTAGTAAATCATTCTCTGCACTGCAGTTACACCGACGTGGTGGTGTTGTGTTAGTGTGTGTGGTGCTGGTGTGAGTGGATCAGACACAGCAGTGCTGCTGGAGTGTTTAAACACTGGGTCCACTCACTGTCCATTCTATTAGACACTCCTACCTTACTGCTCCACTGTGTAGATGCAAAGTCAGAGACGATAGCTCATCTGCTACAGAGCAGTGTTGGTCATTCTGTAGTCCTTCATCAGTGGTCACAGGTCGCTGCCCACATGATGGCTGGATAGTTGTGGTTGGTGGATGATTCTCAGTCACAGCGACACTGAGGTGTCCAACAGTACTGCTGTGTCTGATTTACTCACACCAGCACCACACACACTAACACACCACCATGTCAGTGTCACTGCAGTGCTAAGAATGATTCACCACTACCTGCTCTGTGATCCACCACCACTACCTGCTCTGTGGTGGTCCTGTGGGGGTTCTGACCACTGAATATCTGGGTAATAAATTATTCAGAAGATGGAATACAGTTTGTAATTGTAGAACTACAAGGTACATCTTTGTGGTGAGTGGAGCTGATAAAATAGATAAACTGATATTAGTATTCTTACTGCATAAATTGTACTAGAGAAATACACTTTAAATAAGCTTACTTATTAAAATAAAATAATATTTTTAAATTTTTATGGAAGACCTTTTTGCCTTTTCTATTTCTGTATTTCTCTTTCCTTTAGTGTGTTACATAGTGTTTTGGGCATGTCAACATTCTGCAAAGTCATATAGCCCAAAGTAAAAACCAGAGGAAAAACTCTATAACACAAACCACCTTTTTTCAGCTGCATGAAACGCTTTGTTATAATTCCAGCCCTTTTCTCTGTTGCAAGGTGATGTTTTCATGTTACACAATACATAACTGTTAATGAATAAGGAAGTCTGAGAACTGTCTGTTGCTTTTAACCACTGATTTCAGTCAAACCTATGTACAGTACAGCATGAAAAATCTCAATTAATGTAGAATGTTCCATTAACACATGTTTACTGTTGTTTCTTCAGGTAGAGGACAGCAGTCAAAAACTGGGTATCCCCATGAAATACATCTACCCTGTGAAGAACTATCATGAGAAGATCACTGAAGATTCCGATACTGATGTTATCATCCTCATGGCTCTGAGGGATATTGTCTACTTTGCCAATGACTATGCAGAGAGTCTCTGTGAAGATGAGTGAAAAGTATACATAATAGAATAAAGGTCCTTTAGACTAATATCTTACTTACAATTACCATCATCATTTATTACTTATTTTAATTTTACCATTATCAGTGTTATATGTGTTCACTGGTCACACTGGATGGCAGATGAAATGTCAGTACGCTGACGTACCAAAAGTCAGCGTGGGATATAGTATGTACATTTATCATGAAGTGATGTTACCTCAGGGAAACACTTATTTAAACTCCAATAATTCACATCACCTTGCCATGGGCATGCTGGCCCACTCACTCAAAAGATAATACTTCCCAACTTATACTTCAGAAATCAAACTTGGTTCCTCCATCTTGTTGCTCCAACTGATTAATTTAGCAACATTTTAGAGTGAGTTGTGTTTTAAAAAACATTTTGATGTCTTCGTGAAGTAGTTCCCAACCCTGGTCCAGGAGTACTTGCAAGCCTGCACATTTCAGTGTTTTTTTCTGGTCCTAATACACTTGCATGCAAAGGCGTACCAACACAGAGTGTACAGGTATGCCAAAAAGCCATTAGCAAAATCAACCACTGTGAACGAAGATACAGCAGATGTAACTCTAGACAAATCTTTAGGATAAGTGACATCCTTAATCAATAAAGTCAGGCATTTAAACCTAGTAAAAATTGTTTATGAATTGATCAACAAGACAGTGTGTCTTGTGTTTTTCATCCACGTATACAAAGTGTGCCAATAGTTCTGGAAGAAACGTTATGAAAATTTTCTAGTATGAATACAAGTCATTTAAAAAAAAGTTTATGCATCGCTCTTCATGACCTTCTGAAGTCACAATTTCTGTTTCTATAACTGTATGTGGAAAACCGCGATTAAAATTAAACATTTTGTCCACTGCTTGTTACACATGGCCAACATAAAGGTCTATAAGAATTTACATATTAGGATGAATTTAAATGAATTATCTCATTGGCTGTATGTTGTGGGGCAATAACAGGCATCCAGCCACTCCATGGTTCAGTTGCCAGGACTGCAATAGAGGAGTAAGTAGGAGTTTTCTGACAATCATGCATTCTTATAGATTGCCACTGGATGCATACTTGGGACATGGGATTGCATTCTACTTTGGGATCCGAATTCCCGTATTAAAAAGTGATCGTTTGGAGAATGATCATTTACCATTTTCAAATGACTTGCCCCAGTTAATATAATTTTGGGACAAGGGGCAGTATCACACTGTGCCAGCTACTCATCTTAACAAGCTCTAACTGACCCACAGCATCATGGGTACCTGTGCTACACAACTCAAGATTCACCTTCAATATTCCAAATCCTCATGAGGCCCTCCCAGGTCATGTGGTCATTCCAAGCTGTCCAACACCAGCTTAGACAGATCTTTTTTTGTTTATTGACCATATTTATCAGCTATTATTCTACAATATAGTTGCATCTTATTTCTATGTAAAAATCCCAACTGGGCCTTCTGATATATTAATCAGAGTCCTCACACGACCCAGTGGTCAAAGTCGTGAAGTTGGAGCACCTTTCCAAACATTTTTTTTTGTTTAAAATGTTTCCATTCTTAAGTCATATATGCTTTTGGGACTTTTTAGAAAAGGTTGTGGACATTCTCTGAGACCGTATGCAAATATATGGACAGACTAGCACATTGATTTTGCCATCAGTAACTGCTCTGTTCTGGAGATGATATTCAGTCTTCTAGGATACTTGCATGCATTTATGTCAAGCATTATAAAAAGTAAAAAAAATGAATAAAATAAAAAATTATATATATATATAGTTAAAGTTACAATTGTCAGCTCTTGTTTGTTCTTGAGGCATTTCACTTTCACATTACAGGTAGGCCAATGCAGTGTTAGGAGTCTTGCCCAAGGACTCTTATATGTGTAGCACAGCATAGTCACCCAGACCAGGATTTGAACCCTAATCTCCCACATGTGGTGTTGACTACTTGGTGGGTAGTGGTGTTATCTGCTGAGCTACACCAACCAAAATTATATGCAGACGGATGACATTTAATTATAGAATATCCAATTTATCTTCCCCAAAACCGTTTTGATTATACACAACACCATATATTAATACATGGATTTAAACTCACATTAATCCTATAAACTCTGTATAGCAAACCTTAACTGGAAGTTAATTTGACTGTATTATTTTTATTCTTTACGTGGTTCATACATGTTTATTAAGTAATGTTGCCCAAAATATTTAACAAAGTTTGAACTTGAATTTTAGTTTTGTTTGTAAGGCAAATTAATAGATGAATGATTATAGATGAATGATTCTCTATGTACATTAACCTTGTGGTTCTTTTCTTTGTATGACAAATTGATTTTTTGTGAAGCTGCTTTGAGACAACGTTGGTTGTAAAAAGCGCTATATAAATAAATATTGATTGATTGATTGATTGATGCCACATTTATTGAAAATTAGCATATTTTTACAATTAACAGTTAATCATTTGGTTATAAGTGCAATTATGTAGACTATGAATTATGATGGTGTACACACACACACACATAAATCTGGCACTTTTGTTAGTTACTTAAAGCACTTCCAATGCATATATAAACTTTACATTTCAAATAAATAAGTATATATAAAAACAATTAAATGTATTCATAATTTAATAAAAGCATTCATAAAACTAATAAAAATCTGTATTGATTACTAATAAAATTTGGTCGGGACTTTTATTTGAGTGACAATTACAGACAAACAAAGTATATGCAAATTAATAAAACAAACCATTATAATTTCATGTACTTTATTCCTTTATTGAGTACACTGAGTGACACCCACAATGCAGGCTGGAAAAAGTAAACGAACCCTTGAATATAACCTGTACATTTCTTTTTTTTTTGCTATCACATCTATCAAACATTTCCTGTAACTACCACATGCTCATGCTCCACAACTCCTCCCCTGAGGTCTGCCTCTCCCGTTTACTGATTGCCAGCAGCTGTCATCACTTGTTTATAAACCCCACACAAACACTCACTCTATGCAAAGTTTTGTCAACCTTTTGTTGCAATCACGCGTGTTATTTCACTGCCTTCTGTCATTGTTTGTTCTCTCGACTCCTCTTTCTCACCTAACCCCTTTAATTTGTCTACCTCGATCTATCTATCTATTTATCTCTGGCTTCCCACCCTGTTTCTGTTTTCCTTGACTATAGCTCTTGATCTCCCCTCTAGTTTGTCTGCCTGTCTGGCTGCCCCTTTGGATTCTGACCCTCACCTGTGTTCTCTTCTATGACATGGTATTTCCCCAGTGTATTGCTGTGCTGTTTTTTGTTGTTGTGTGACATGTCTGGTTTGTTTATTAAACCCCGTTTTTTTATGTTTATCCTGTGAGGTAAACATATTTTTGCTTCCCTGGTGAATCCCTATTTTATACAATCACAGTTTTAAAAAATGCATTATTATTAAAATACTTCCTCAGCCTTTTTCCCCCTCTATTTCTAGTCCCCCTTTCCATCCGCCACATTTGCAGCTACATGATCATCCTGCCAGGATTGACCACAAACAAGAAAACAAAAAGTAAAGTTTCTTAAAGTATGTCTTAAAGTAAAATTCAATTTGTTTGTGGTTTACTTGAGTTAAAGCACAATGGTACTTGCCTTTAAAGTTTTCAAATGAAAATAATGCACTGAAAAGATATTCATTTATTTAGTGACTTTGTGCAACATCATTGTACTTTTATGGATTATTACGGCAAGGATGTTTGTCAGATTATGTGACAGTGAACTGTTTTGTTGGACTGAAGGTTTAGGCCGGAATCGAACCCCCGCCCTTCGGAGCGGTAACCCCACGTGTTACCACAGCGCTACGCAGCAGCACACGTAAGGCCAGTCAGGATGGGGTTTAGTGGATGAGAGGGAGAAACGGCAGGAAAAGGCAAACAAAGGACACGCCGAACGAAAGGAAACACTTATACAAGAACAGAAATAAACAGGAGAGGGTTTAACAGAAAGGGAAATTATTGTTCACTGCGTGCAGAGTGACACACGATGTTTACTCTGCGTTGTTGTTTAGGTTTTTTTTTAGCACTTGCGGCTTTTCTCTTGGCTTTTCTCTTGGCTTTTCTCTTGGTACGTACCGGCTATCCCTCTACAAAGTTGCAGCGGAGTTATTTGTGTGGTGGGGGCTTATATGGGTGATGCCTCAGGTGCTGCTTGTTGGCTTAATCAGGCGGGGGCATTCTGGGGTTTGGAGTTCCGGGCTGTTCCCCCAGAACAGGCGGTACAGCCCGGACCCCTACAGCCATACACATTAACAAGATAAACATGAACTAATAAATGTGGAGTTCCACCTAAAACTTGAAGCAAGTTTGGTAACACTATATGTTCACTAACATGAAGTATTGCATTACTTACAGATTTGGTTATTTTTTCACATGAAATACAGAAACTGAAAATATTCTCAAAAACATGATTCATTCAATACTCTGACATCTACTTAGGTCACTTTGTGCACATCATACTAAGCATTATTACATTGTGTTTCACTAATTTGCCAACTGTTTTGTAAATTATTACATGCAATATGGTTAACAAAATAATGTTACAATTGTCTGTTGTTCCTAGTATTATCAGTGCTGAAGCTGCTGAATTGTCATACCCTCCAAAACATTTAGGCACAGGTTATTACATGCAAAAGTGCTAGACATGTTGTCATAATCTCATAATTTGTAATCATATTCTTTAAGCAAAACATTATTTGTGTACATTTTGTCACTTAATATAATAATAACTTTCAATCTGTTCTATACAGTGAACCTAGCGCTAAATTATCAGTATTGACATGCCCCCCCAAAGAGGGCCGAATTTGTGAAGGTGTACGATATCAGCCAGGCCAACACACCCCAGCTGACCCTTAGCTGCAATAGCCCATGGATGCCAGCAACTTAGTGCAGGAAATCCACAGCAGATAGAGAATTCTAATACCAACGCTGACCCATTAAGCAAGGGAAACGATACAGTCAAGCCGTGACCAGCCGCCCAACAGATAGATATGCACGGCAAAAACGCAAAGAAATAAGCACTATAATTCCTTAAGCTGTTGTCTCTCGGCTACCGTTGCTTTTAAAATTTTAAAGTTTCCTACATTTATCCTGTGTAGTTATAGTAGTGCATAGCCATAAAACAAGCTACAGTCTGTATTTCGCATTTTTGCCGACTTCTATAACAGATTTTTTTTTTATTCTTTTTA
>JAMWET010001248.1:5000-24343 GCA_024036415.1 Prochilodus magdalenae | reverse complement strand
TTTCTTCTAATTATATTTGTTTATTTGTGACATTCCGGGCTCGCACTTTAGTTTCTTTTTTCACAGTTTCTTTTTCTTGCAATTTGGGTCTTTTTCCACTATTCTGCCGCCTATTACACCTATCAAGATCTTTGCTTTCTTGATTCTTCTTCCTTTCTCTGTACCATGTCTGCCTCCTCTACCAAGGTGTAGTCGGAGATTTGTTGTTTGGTGGTGTGTGGCGTTATAGGTCCGGTCGCCTCAGGTGCAGCTCTCTGTCGTGTTGATCCAGCCCTGGGCATTCTGGGAGTTGGAGTTCCAGATGGTAGTCCCCCTCAGAACGGTACCGCTGCTAGACAATTCACCCTCTGCTTGGCTGTGGCAGGTGGCACCTCCCGGGCTACCCTACAGATGGTGTTTTGATGTGTTATTTCTCATACTGTCTGGGTCTGTCTGTGAAGCGGTCCAATAACCAGTTGCACCGTGAGAGCTGAGGCTTAATGGACCACGCTTTAACAACCTGGGGAATGACTGCACTGAATGCAGAGACTACAGTCGCTGAGAGCATCTGCACATAGCTGCTCTTATTCTGCAGATGGGCCGGGCTCAGGTGCAGTGTCTTTGGGACCAGCCTTTTAAAAACACATCCTGGGGTCATTCAGTGTTGATGCAGGTACTTCTTTGGACAGTGTATGATGGTAGTGGACTTAAAGCACATGGTGACTGAGGGCCTTGGCTCAGGGAAGTGGTATAGATGTCAGTAAGTCACAGTAGTATCATTTCCCAGTCATATACCTTGAGAACATATCTGGTATACTCCTTGTCGGGGCCTGCAGTTTTTCCGTGGATTGACCCGGTGGAGGGGTCCTCGATGGGTCTAGTTTTTCTTATTTCGTCTCCAATTGAGACCCAGGCTGTTGGTCTCTGGTCCATTGACTCTGGTTCTCTCAACCAGCAACGGTGCCGTTTGCCATAGGACTGGTGCCCCTGGTGAGAGCTCCGGAATACGTCCACAGTTTGTAACTGTCTTATTCTCACTAGTTCTTTTCTCTACAAACCGGCCTTTGGGACCATCTTAATTATTAATTCGACAAACTCTTCTGGACACCGTCCTTCGCTGGAGATGGGCATTTTTTGAACTATATTCACTTTCGCATGGGTTGAATAGTGGCTGCCCCTTTGTGTGACCCCTCTGGTTCTTTATATTACAAACATGTCACAGGCGGGCGTCGGAGCAGTGATAACACGCCGGAAAGGTAGACGTGCTGGGTTCTCTGCAACCCTTCGCTTCCTAGCATCCGCTTCTAATGTTCATCTCTTGGAGACCAAAATAGACTAGCTATACGACGGCACGGACGTTTTCATGCGCGACATTGATGAGCGCTGGCGTCATTAGCGTGTGCTCACAGAGAGCTACAGTCCACACGTTCTACACCCCTATCCAAAAGTTCGGTCATCCCACATAGTCTACACCTTAACCGTCGTCATACCTAACTACTGGTCTACAGCACCCTCCACCTGTAAAGTCATCCTCCACTCTACACAGTCTAGCACGCCTACCTGTTTCGTAGCCTTACTACAGTCGACAAGCGGAACCCCACCTGTCATCCTCCTATAATCTATACCCAACCTCAGCCTCCTCACTCAGTCTACAACCCAACCTCATTCAACTAACTACAGTCTCACCCTAACCTCTGTTAACCTCAATACAGTCCTACAACCCTCTCAGACATCCTCACTGAAGTCTACACTCAACCTCCAATCCTTCCTCACTACACGGTCTACAACCCTACCTCGGTCCCCTGTATGTAAAAAGGCTCTGTATGAGCACTCAACCGGCTGGAGGAAACCTCTCACCCCAGAGACATGTTGTTTCTTGTGGTTTGGGGTGTTTAAATAGGGCAAACCTGGAAATTGGTTCTTGCCCAAATGCTACCAGCACATTCAACTTCCCCGCCAACAATTCTGTGTGTGAGTCTCTGCTACAACTGCCTTAAGGACAGTTACAAACCCCTCAGGCCTATTAATATATCACCGCTATTGACAATAATGTAATATAGATCTTTTATAATCTCTTTATATTAATATGTTTAGTATGTACTGTATATAGTGTTGTCCTGCTGTTGAGCATCAACCTAAGCTTGACCACAAGCATTTTAATGCCTAAAAGTCCTGACATGTGCAAATGGCAAATAAACCTGAAACTTGGATGAATTAGACAACTATACACTGATTTCTTGTTCGACTGTGAAAGGGCACTTCGCTAATGAGACCTAGAGTAGCCGCTGTCATAACATAGTACCATTATCTTGGTGATTTAATGCCAAAATATTTAGATTTTATCACGAGATAACCATAACACTGCCACTGTGTACAGTCTGCTGAGACTTTGGCTAATAGGGACCCTTAAGCAGCTGCAGTCTGATACACTGGGATTTAAAATGATGGCTTTGAGAAAAGAGGCATGTACTCACTGTTTGTTTGTGTCGGACTGATACTGTAGAACCCGATAACCAAAAAAGTCCTCTTTATTCCCTGAGAACCTCTCTGGATCTGATACATCAATGTTAAATCCGTCTGACACTGACACAGCTGGGATAGCAGAGAGACATAGGGCAATAAGAGAATCTAGAAAGCTGAATTAAGTGCAGATTTAGATTTTGGTAACATAAGGTGATAATGAGAAAAGTTATTTTTACCCCATGTAGCCATGTAGAACACTAGAATGAGAGATTTCTCCATCCTTTTATCACTCCTTCGGTCCATCCGTCTTCTGGTTATCTTCATCAGTGTGCACCACACTACTAATTTCCCAAGTCCCAGACGTAGTTAGCCAGTTTACCACACTTTCTTTAAACACCACAAACTTGTACTCAAATTTTCTCTGAGATAAGCTTTGAAAATTGGTCAAGCGAACTGAGCTGTTCTGCCGGCTGGACAAGAGTGAGGGAAGGGGAGGAGGCTTCCAGCCTGGAGTGCCAAGCAGGAACAACTTCAGAGTCCAGCCAAATTTAAGTGTTCCAGAAATACAGGAAGGAATTTCAAAGTCAAAGTCAAAGTGAACTTTATTGTTATTCAGACTTCACAACAGGAGATTGCGTTCCTCCAAACTCCGATGTGCAAATGTAAAGTGCAAACACACGAGACATACTACTAACATAACAGTGCAGACAAGACATAAGTATAAATAGAGAAGGGGTGGGGGAAAGTAACAAACAGGAAATTATACATTGATTTCCTAAAGAAACACAGCATTCCTGCTTCTGGGCTTGACATGATTATCAACAATTAAAACACAGTTAAATTATCCACACAGGAAACATGACTGCACACTTATTACACTCATAGCGGTCAGAGCACCAGCACATTCTGATCCGAGAGGAGTCCATCACTAATAATAAAATAGCCAAAAATAAAGACACTACAAACAACTCTATTATTATTAGCAGCTTAAGAATCAGTACAGACACACAGTTTGAGGTCATACTACTGCAGTAGTGTATAGTTATAAGCAGCAACAGCAACAAAGAGGTCACATTTATTACAGAAGTCAGATATTCTGCTTACAAAATGCACAGTCCAGGAAATCCACTCACGCCTCAAATCTCCTCTTCACAACCAAAGAGCTGAACTAAGGTCCATGTTTCTCTTAAATTGCATACATCTGATCCAGTTTATTTTGAGCTCACATTGGGTTTTAACTAGTGAGGTGGATGCAGAGTCTGGTTATTATAGTCCATGTTGACGTTTGTGGGATTAGAGTACCTTCGTGTTAGAATTAGAATTAGTACACTCTTGTAAATAAGACTGCTTCTAGGAATTGGAAGAGAATACGTAGTGTGTTCATATGGCTAGGCCAATCAAGTGAATATAGGTCAAGATCCTCCAAATAAGCTGAACAGCCTGTAATGTCTCTCAATACAGTATTAATGAGTCTCTGAAAAAACAAAAGCAATCACTGTGTTCTAAAGAAAGTCATCAGCAAAAATCAAAAGCAGAAATATCTGAAGCCTCAGGGTCATTACAACTTCATGATAGCCTTTCAACAGATACAATTTGCTATCAAAACAATTTACACAATCATCCATGCATGGTAAGAGAAATAGATCAGAGACTGTAACAGCGCTACACCTTCCTGTTATCAGTGCAGAAACTTAAAGTTCCATCAGGCCTGGGAACAAGTAAACAAGGAGAACAAGGCCTTTTTTACACTAGGTGTAGTAGCATTAACTATATATGGATTTTGTTAGGTGGGGTGTTAGCAGTGACTTTAAAATGAGGTTTTAGTACAGTAGTTTGTGTGGGAACCTCTCTAAACAAGGATAGAAAAGAAAATACAATTTTCAGAGAACCTTTTTGTTGTTCTCCCAACATTATATTTAGTTTAGCGGGTAATTCTAATAACTTCTAATAAGTCTTCAGAGATAGGAAGTCATGCACTAGTAAAAGGCTCACTGTGCATGTGTTAATACCTCTGGTAAAACAACTACAACAGCCATCAGAGTTACACTGGGTGCAGCATGTCCAAATAATGGGTTTCTGGAATGATAAGCCTTCAACGTCTTCCAATGTAATAATCTCCAATGATATAACTACCTCTGTGTTCCAACCTCAGAGTTCTTACCTCAGAGATTTTACTGTTGAGTCCTTACCTCTGATTCTTCCCTTAGAGTTTTTACCTTAGAGTTTTTATCTGAGATAAAAAGTCACACACTAGGAAAAGATTCATTGTCCATGGTTAAACCATATGCACCCTCTGGAATAGTTAATACCTCTGCTAAAGCAACTATAACAGCCATCGGAGTCACACTAGGTGCAGCATCTCCAACTGGTGGGTATAAAGTGTTCTAATGATATAATCAGTGTCATCCAGCTTCCTCTCTATAGTGTAGCAAATCGAAAAACCAGCAGTAAAGGATGAGCCAAGAACAGGCAACAAAGCAAGTACTTGGTCACTGGATGTACCTCAGAGATTATATCTCAGAGATTTTACTGCTGAGTTTACCTTAGAGTTTTTTCCTCAGAGTTTGTACCTCAAGAGATTTTACCTGAGATAGGAAGTCAGGCACTAGGAAAAGACTCACTGTGTATGGTTAAACCATTTGCTTCCTCTGCATGTGTTGATATCTCTGGTAAACAACTATAACAGCCATCTGAGTCACACTGGGTGCAGCATGTCCAACTAGTGGGTTTCTTGAATGATAAACCTTCAGATTGTTCCAATGATATAATCAGCATCACCCAGCTACCTCTCTACAATGTAGGGAACCAAAACCCAGCAGTGAGGGATGCGTCAAGAACAGGCAACAATGCAAGTACTTGGTCACTGTGTGTAAAGGTACAGATGACTGCCTTTTTGATAAAAGTCTCTTTTGTTTTTGACTGTAACATAGTTCAAACCATTAACAGGTTTTTCAACAGTATACTCTGTCATGAAAGGAAAGCAATGTTATACAGCCTAACATTCAGCAAACACAACAAGAGGGACACCTTCATGCCAGACATTGCCTGTGTCTGAACAGTATTTCCACAACATGGCTTTTACCAACTAATGAAAATGTTCAAGAGCACCTTGAGATTCTGGATGACATGAACTGGAGACTACCTGTTCAATGTGTTCAATCTGAAACACTTCAGAGTGACAAACATGCAAAAAAATAAGAAATCATGAAGTGGCAAACACTTTCACACCACTGTATCTACACTAGATTAGGTGTTTTGGAGAAACTGGCGGAGGGGAACACTGATAACTGAAGCCCTTAAGAGAATTTGTCGAAACACATGAAACGGGAAAACACATGAAACACATCTCATTCTCGTACAGTTCGTACCTCAGAATTCTTACCTCAAAGTTTTACCCCAGAGATTTTCTCAAAGTTTTACCACAAAGTTCTTACTTCAGGGATTTTACATCAGTATTCTTACTTCAGAGTTTTTACCAAGCTTTTAGCTGGGATTTTACCTCTAAATCCTTACCTCAGAGATTTTACCACTGACATTAACCTAGTGTTTTTATTTCAGAGTTTTTAACTGAGATTTTACCTCTGGGTTCTTACATCTGAGTTCTTACATCTAACTTTTACCTCAGAGTTCTTAGCCCTGAGATTTTACCTCAGTGTTTTACTTCAGAGTTCTGACCTTAGAGTTCGTACCTCAGAGGTTTTACCTCAGCCTTTTTACCTTAGAGTTTTACCTCAGAAGATTATCTTCAAGATTTATCTCACAGTTTTTACCTAAGGATTGTTACTTTAGAGATTTTACCTCAGCATTTTTATCTCAAAATTTTATCTCAGAGTTCTTACCTCAGAATTCTTACCTCAAAGTTATACCTTAGTTATTATCTCACAGATTTTACCTCAGCAGAGTGACTTACAATCATCCTTAGTGTTCTGGTGGACAATATTTTCCAGCTAGTACAGGAAGGTTAGAGTCTAAACTTTTCATTAGCTTAGATTCTGCCTGAACAGGGCCAGTGGTGATACCTAGAGAGATCAATACACAGAAAAATATATACAGCAAAAGTGCACTCTGGCAACCCCAAGCCATCACTCATACCTATAGCGAAGAAAGGTAATTATGAGTATAAGTGCAACACAAAGTATTTCAATATCAGTATATAACAAACATCTACTAGTGCTTACTCACTTAAGTGCGTTACCAAGAGATGGGTCTGCAGTCTATGTTTGAAGACCGCAAGAGATTTAGTTGTTTGGACAGCCAGTGGCAATTAATTCCACCATCTGGGAGCCAAGACAGAGAACAGTCTGGACGCTTCTCTTCCATGAGTCTTCAGGGATGGTGGGTCGAGTCGAGCTGTACTTAAAGCTTGAAGGGCTTGAGGTACAGATCGACTCTTAACCATTGCCATAAGGAGGGAGGGGCCGGACCATTCTTGGTTTTGTAGGTGAGCATCAGAGTTTTAAATCTGATTCATCTACAGGAAGCCAGTAAAGAGAGTGCAACAGTGGAGTCACGTGGATGAACTTTTGAAGATTGAAGATGAGTCAAACTGCTGCATTCTGGACCAGTTGCAAGTGCCTGATGGCTCGTAGAGGACCAGCCAGGACTAAGCTGCAGTAGTCTAGCTTTGAAATGACCAGAGACTGGACAAGCAGCTGGGTGAGTTCTTAACTCAGCGGTCTTACCTCAGAGATATTACTTCAGCATTTTTGTCTCAGAGCTCAGACATTAAACATCTTATCTCAGCATTTTTTAAAACTAATTTTACCTCAGCATTTTTACCTCACAGTTTTTACCTTATGATTTTCACCCCAGAGTTTATATAGACTTTTACCTTAGTTTTACTTAGATTTTACACAGTTCACACCTCAGAGATTTTACCTCAGCATGTTTACCTCAGAGGATTTACCTCATGGCTTTTACCCCAGTTTGTAATACCCTACAGTTCTTTTTTACCTAAGAACTTTTACCTCTGAGCCCTTACCGTAGAATTCTTACCTTAGACTAGTTTCTACTTCAGAGATTTTACCTTCAAGTACTTATCTCAGAATTTAAACCTTAGTGTTTTTACCTCAGAGATTTGATCTGAGAATTGTACCTCAGTTTTACCTTAGAGTTCTTACCTCAGATATTTTACCTTAGTTTTTATCTCAAAATTTCACCTCACAGTTCTAACCTCAGAGATTTTACCTCAGACCTTTACCTTAAAGATTTTGCCTCAGAGTTCTTACCTCAGTTTTACCTCTGAGGTCTTGCCTTACAGTTTTACCTCACAGTTCTTACCTCAGAGATTTTGCCTTACACTTTTACCTCAGATCTTACCTCAGAGTTTTAACGTTACAATTTTACTTCACAGTTCTTACCTCTGAGTTTTTACCTCAAAAATCTTACCTCTGCATCCATACATTAGAGTTTTTACATCAGACCTTTACCTCATAGTTCGTGCTTTAGAGTTCTTACCTCAGAGATTTTACTTCTGAGTACTTATTTCAGAATTTGTACCTCAGTGTTTTTACCTCAATTTTTTGCCTCAGAGTTCTTACCTCAAAGATTTTGCCTCAGAGTTCTTACCTCAATGTTTTACCCTTGAATTCTTGCCTTACAGTTTTACCTCACAGTTTTTAACTCAGATTATGCCTTACACTTTTACCTCACAGATCTTACCTCAGATTTTTACCTCTGAGATTTTACCTTGCAATTTTACTTCACAATTCTTACCTCTGAGTAATTACCTTAGAGTTATTACATCAGAATTGTGACCACAGAGGTTGTACCTCAAAATTCTACCTCAGAGTGTTTACCTCAGAGATTTTACTTCAAAGTTCTACCTCAGAGTCCTTACTTCAGTTGTCTACTGTAGACTTTTACCTCAGAGTTACTGCCTCAGAGTTCTTACCTCAGAGTTCTTATCTCAGATCTACCTCAGAGTTCTTATCTCAGACTTTTGCCTCAGAGTTTGTGCCTCACAGTTGTTTGCTCAGAGATTTGTCCTTACAGTTTTACCTCACAGATCTTACCTCAGAGTTTTACCTCTGAGTTTTTACCTCACTGTTCTAACCTCCCAATTTTACCTCAGAAACCTTAGTTTTTACCTCAGACCTTTACCTCAGAGTTTGTGCTTTATAGTACTTACCTCAGAATTTGTACCTCAGTGTTTTAACCTCAAAGTCTTACCTCAGAGTTGTGACGTCAGAGATTTTACTTCAAAGTTTTACCTCAGATATGTGATCTGACAGTTTTACCTCATTTTTACTCAGAGTTCTTACCTCAGACATTTTACCTCAGTTTTTATCTCATATAATTTACCTCACAATCTTCTCAGAGATTTTCCCCCAGTCCTTACCTCAAAGTTCATGCCTCAGAGTTCTTACCTCAAAACTTTACCTCTGAGTTCTTGCCTTACAGTTTTACCTCACAGTTCTTACCTCAGAGATTTTAACTCTGAATACTTACCTCAAAATTTGTACCCCAGTGTTTTACCTCAGATTTCTTATCTCAAAGTTTTACCTCAGAGTTGTGACCGCAGAGATTTTACCTCAGTTTTACCTCCGAGTCCTTACCTCAGACTTCTTACCTCAGATTTTTATTTCAGAATTCATGCCTAAGAGTTCTTACCTCACAGATTTTACCCCAGAGTTTTTACCTAAGAACTTTTACTTTCGAGTGCTTACCTCAGAGTTCCTATCTCAGAAATTTACCTCAGAGATTTTGCCTCAGAGTTTTACCTGGGATTTTTTTTCTCAAAGTTTTACCTCAGAGTTGTGAGCTCAGACATTTTACCTCAGTTTTATCTCAAAAATTTAGCTCACAGTTCTTATCTCAGAAAATTTTCCTGAGTTTTTACCTAATAACTTTTACGTCTGAGTCCTTAACTCATAGTTCTTATCTTAGACTTTTACCTTAGAGTTCATGCCTCAGAGCTTTTACCTCAAAACTTTACTTCTGAGTTCTTGCCTTAAAGTTTTACCTCACAGTTCTTATCTCAAAGATTTTGGCCTACAGTTTTACCTCACAGATCTTACCTCTGAGATTTTACCTTACAGTATTAACTCGCAGTTCTTACCTCTGAGATTTTACCACAGACCTTTACCTCAGAGTTCGTACCTTTGAGTTCTTACCTCAGATTTTTTATCTCAAAGTTTTACCTCAGTGTTGTGACCTCAACAATTTTACCTCTGAGTACTTACCTCAGAGCTTGTACCTCAGAGATCTGATCTGAGAGTTTTACCTCAGTTTTACCTCAGGGTTCTTCCTCAGAGATTTTACCTCAGAGATTTTACCTAAGAATTTTTACTTCTGAGTCCTTACCTCAGAGTTCTTATCTCAGACCTTTACATCAGAGTCCTTGCCTTACAGTTTTACTTCACAGATCTTACTTCAGAGATTTTACCTCAGAGTTCTTATCTTAGAGTTCATGCCTCTGAGTTCTTGCCTTACAGTTTTACTTCACAGTTCTTAGCTCAAAGATTTTGCCTTACAGTTTTTCCTCATAGATCTTAACTCAGTTTTATCTCAGAAATCTTACCTCATAGTTTTTACCTCAGACCTTTGACCTAAGAACTTTTACTTCTAAGTCCTTACCTCAGAGTTCATGCCTCAGAGTTATTACCTCAGAGATTTTGCCTCAGAGTTTTTACCTCAGAACTTTACCTCTCAGTTCTTGCTTTATAGTTTTACCTCACAGTTCTAACCTCAGAGATTTTGCCTTACAGTTTTACCATACAGATCTTACCTCTGAGATTTTACCTTAAAGTTTTACCACCTAAATCCTACGTCTGCATCCTTACCTTAGAGTTTTCACCTCAGAGTTTTTACCTCAAAGTTAGTTCTTTAGAGTTCTTACCTCAGAGATTTTAACTCTGAATACTTACCTCAGAATTTGTACCTGGGTTTTTACCTCAGTTGAGACCACAGAGATTTTACCTCAGTTTTACCTCAGAGTCCTTATCTCAGATTTCTAACCTCAGATTTTTACCTCAGGATTCATGCCTCAGAGTTCTTACCTCACATATATTACCTCAGAGTTTTTTTCCTAAGAACTTTTACTTTTGAGTGCCTACCTCAGAGTTCTTCTCAGATGTTTACCTCAGAGATTTTGCCTCAGAGTTCTCACCTTAAAGTTTTACCTCAGAGTATTACCTCAGATTTTTTGTCTCAAAAATTTACCTCACAGTTATTATCTCAGAGATTTTACCTCAGAGCTTTTGCCTAAGAACTTTTACTTCTGAATCCTTACCTCAGAGTTCTTATCTCAGACTTTTACCTCAGAGTTCATACCTAAGAACTTTTACTTCAGAGTTCTTTCCTCAGAGATTTTACCTCTGAGTTTGTACCTCAGATTTTTAATCTCAAAGTTTTACCTCAGAGTTGTGACCTCAGGGATTTTACCTCAGAGATCTGATCTGTGAGCTTTACCTCAGAGTTCTTCCTCAGATATTTTACCTCAGTTTTTATCTCAAAATTTTACCTCACAGTTCTTACCTCAGAGTTTGTACCTAAGAACTTTTACTTCAGAGCTTTTTCCTCAGAGATTTTACCTCTGAGTACTTACCTCAGAATTTGTACCTCAATGTTCTTACCTCAGAGTTTTTACCTCAGCATTTTTTCCTTCAGTTTTACCTCAGAGTTCTTTCCTCAGAGGTTTTGCCTCAGATTTTTGATCTGAAAGTTTTACCTCAGTGTTTGTACCTGAGGTTCTACCTCAGTTTTACCTCCGATTTCTGATCTGAGAGTTCTTCCTCAGTTTTACCTCAGAGTTCGTACCTGTGTTTTACCACTGAGTTTATACCTGTTTTGCCTCCAAGTTCTGATCTGAGCGCTCTTACTTCAGTTTTACCTCTGTTCTGACCTCTGAGTTCTGACCTCAGAGTTCTTACCTCCGAATTTTGCCTCAGATTTTTCATCTCAAAGTTTTACGCTCAGAGTTCCTACCTCAGAGATTTTCTCAAAATTTTACCTCAGAGTCCTTACCTCAGACTTCTCCCCTCAGAGATTTTATCTCAGCATTCTGACCTCTGAGTTCTTACCTCAGTTTTACCTTGTAGTTCTTACCTCAGAGTTCTGATCTAAGAGTTCTTTCCTCAGTTCTGATATGAGCATTCTAAGTTTTACCTCAGAGATTTTACCTTTTTCATCTTAAATTTAATTTTATAGCTGTGACCTTAGAGATTTTACTGCACAGTTTTATTTCATAGTTCTTACCTGAAGTTTACCTTGTAACGATCACCTAGACTTGTTAAGTTTAGGGGTTACAATATAGTCTGAGAATACACCATTTACACATAAAAGCCAGTGCAGTATCCAGACTTAAACTCATGTACACAAAAACCAATGCCAAAAAATGCTTTATATATTCCAGTGTATTTTGCAAACACACACCCAATGTATAATACATAAAACCCCCCACACCATCCAATTTTAACAAAAGTCCATAACCCTCTTCCCAGTACCCCCAAGGTCCAAAAAAATCCAAAATGAAAAAAACGAAAAATACACAAAAAATATACACAAAAAATTAAGTCCTTAGCATTGCATTGCATTGCAAAACCAACTACAAAAAAATTTAAAAACCAGCTGGATCTCACCGGCAATGGCAGGCGTAGTCTCATGCTTCACTTCGAATTCGGTAGATAAATCCATCAGATCTGGAGCATACTTGGTCTGCCTGGTCTGCCCATTCACAGGTAGAAGGTGTCAGGACAAAAAATTGGTGGATTTTGTTGTTGAATCACCTTAGTTTTCGAAAACACACAGAACATTTCTCTGTCTTCTGCCACCATCTTGTCTCCCTCCTTCCTGTGGCTCCACCAGGAAATGCTGCTGCTGTGGCTCCACCCATTCCATTTCCAGGGAGATTTTTAAAGTGACCGTGCTAGGTTGATTTAATAAACAACTTTATTCTGGTCCCCTATTTATTTGACCATGAATAGCGAGACTTTCTGTGGCAGCACACCGGAAAATTTAACCTTGCAAGGCTTTTTAAGTTTTAAACCCCTTTCTTTAAATTAATGTGCCATGCATATACAGGTATATTTTGTCTAAAACATCTTTCATGTGGCTGTGTCACAACCTCTGAGTTCTTACCTCAGAGATTTTACCTCAGCATATTTACCTCAGAGTTCCTATCTCAAAACTTTTACTTTAGAGTTAATGCCTCAGAATTCTAACCTCAGAGTTCTTATCTCAAAGTTTTACCTCAGAGTTCTTACCTTAGAGATTTTTATCTCAAACTTTTACCTCAGACTTCTTATCTCAGACTTTTATCTCAGAGTTCTTACCTCAGAGATTTTACCTGAGTACTTACCTCAGAATTTGTACCTCAGTGTTTTTATCTCAAAGTTCTGATTTTAGAGTTCTTACCGCAAGAGTTTTACCCCAGAGGTCTTACCTCAGACTTCTTACCTCAGACTTTTACCTCAGAGATTTTACTTCAGATATTTTTTATCTCAAAGTTTTACCTCCGAGTTCTGACCTCAGAGTTTTACCTGAGAGTTTTTACCTTAAGTGTTCTTACCTCAGAGTTTATACATCAGAATTTTACCTCAGATTTTGGTCTTAGAGTTCTTATGTCAGAGTTCTTACATTTTACCTCCACATTTTTACCTCAGAGTTCTAACCTCAAAGTTCTTACCTCAGAGATTACCTTAGTGTTCTTACCTCAGTTTTTACCTCAGAAATTAACCTTAGAGCTCAAGTCATCCAGCATTTCACACCTGTTACCTTCAATAAATGACTGTTTTATTCACTGATTTACTGAGTACAGACAAGCACCATTTTCACTGCAGTAGTTTAAAACAATAAGCAGTACAAAAGGGTCATTTGAGTCCAGGCACCATCACACAACATGAGTACCAACATTCTGTGTGTAAGGAACCTGAACTCTGGTTCGGTGCATTAGAATATGTAAAGCAGTGTATACAGTATATACAAGACACTGGGCAGTGGTGTGGAAAGGTGTTTGCCCCTTCATGATTTTTTTTTTTTTTTTGCATGTTTGTCTCTTAAATGTTTCAGATCATCAAACAAATTTAAATATTAGTCAAAGACAACACAAGTAAACACAAAATGCAGTTTTTAAATGAAGGTATTTATGATTAGAAAAAAATCCAAACGTACATGGCCCTGTGTGAAAAAGTGTTTGCCCCCTAACCCTAATAACTGGTTGGGCCACCATTAGCAGCAACAACTGCAATCAAGTTCACAGTGCGTTGGAGAAATATTAGCCCACTCCTCTTTGCAGAATTGTTGGAATTCAGCCACATTGGAGGGTTTTCCTGTAGTTCTTGGGGGCAAACACATTTTCACACTGGGCCTTGTAGGTTTTAATTTTTCTCCCTTAATAATAAAACCTTCATTTGAAAACTGCATTTATGTTTACATATGTTGTCTTTGACTAATACTTAAATTAGTTTGATCATCTGAAACATTTAAGAGTGACAAACATAAAAAAAAGAAATCATCATCACACTTTTTTACACCACTGTATGTGGTATGTTGTACTCTGTGGTTTCAGTGTCACTGCAGTGCTGAGAATGAGCCTCCGCCCACATACTACCTGCTCTGAGGTGGTCCTATGGGGGTCCTGACCATTCAAGTACAGGGTAATACAGTATACAGAGAAACAGATGGACTACAGTCTGGACCTGTACACCTACAGAGTGTCCTGTATGGTCAGTGGAGCTGATACAGTGAGTGTAGATACAGTGTATCTATTATTTATGTCTGTGTGTTATGTTTCTGTGTCTAACATTTTCCAATATATTTAAAACTGTACATTTATAAATATATAACAGTATATTCTGAAATACATAATTATGTTAAGAGTACATTTCTGCACTTATATTAGTAAAGTTTGAAATTTCAAATTCGAAAATGCATGTCCATTTACAATTGTCCTATATGGGCAGAACTGACAACCTAATATCCAATCTGTGGGATTACAGCAGAGTTTATTCAGGACACCATATACACAATAAACACACATGTAAACAAAGTCAAAAACATTACAGAACAAATTACAGGCATGCTAATCTGACCTAGGAGAGACAGTAAGCAGCACTAAAGAGCGGCTGGGGCTGGTCTTTTCATGGGGGTGTTTGTATACAAAAGTTTAAAGCTTTGTCCCCAGTTCTGTATTCCCATTATGAGATTACACCTGAACCAGCAGGACTAACTTACTGTTGAAAGCTAATTTCATCATCACTTAAGGTTTACAAATACATCAAATTACTAATGCTAATATAAAATCTTACTGTGGATATTAAATGTTTCTCTGACTCTCCAGTCATTTGTTTATTACTAATATTTCCTTGTATTTCAGACATCAGCATTTCTTCATCCAAGACCACAGCTTAACTTTACTTTAGATTGTATTGTTATATTTATAAATACATGCATACACCTCAAAACATGCATACAATGAACACTGTAGAAAAGGAAAGACATGAAAATAGAATTAATTGTTTCTGATTAAAATATCCCTTTAAAATAACAGAAACAGTGAAGGTACCATAATAATACCAATAGCAGTGACAGTGGTAGTAATATTGGTATCACTAACGACAGCAATAACAGTAACTGTATTCATGGCAGTTTAAGTAACAGTATCAGTTTAAGAAACAGTAATCAAAACACTACATGGCAGTAGCACTAAGAGTATTGTGCCAGTAACAGTAGCAGTGAAACAAGAGGTAAGAGTAATAATAACAGGAACACTATACATAACAGTAACATTAGCACTAGCACTATCCATTGCATTAACACTGTGACTGTAACAGTGACACTATCTGTGGTGGTAACAGTGACACTACCTGTGACTGTAACCATGACACTATCTGTGGTGGTAACAGTGACACTGTGGCGGTAGCAGTGACACTATCTGTGGCAGGAACAGTGACACTATCTGTGGCGGTAACAGTGACACTGTCGTAGTAACTGTAACGCTGTCGGTGGCAGGAACAGTGAAACTACAGTTACACAAAAAAATTAAAAGCAAATCTAACAAACAGTTCTCTACTTCTGATTGGTTCACACAAGTGAGCATTATATCACCAACCAGCCTGGGTCTCAGCAGACCCCAGAAAATAAGAACAAATTAACATGTAAATGAAAGCGATGGAAATCCTGATCCTTTATTATCCATGTATGTACAGATTACAGCCTGCTGTACCTGACCCTGCTTACCTGTTAGAACAGGTCATTGTTTCATCAGTTCTGAAGCTAGGTTTGTTAAGGGAGAGGGGATCTGGTTAAATCCAGGCTAATTCACTCATACATTCACCAAACATTAGTGATGGATGATGGCAAAACCATTGTAGCAAAATTATTTCCATGCTTTCTTCATATTCATATTCAACTAATGATGAAAATATACCTTACTTTAAAATAACCCACAGTTACTATTCCTGTCTGAGTAAATAAGAGAAAAAGAGATTCCAGTTTCTCAAAAATCCCACATAATTCAGCAGCTAGTCCAACAACCGGTGAACCTACACGTGTCTTCTGAGTGTGTATGGAATGTTGATGATGAAAATCTGGAAAACCTGGAAATACTAAGTTCCTTTGGGGGACTATTTGACCTCACAGCGCCCTGCAGCATGTATCCCTCCACCATGAATGGAGTTTAAGGCTGAGATCTTCTCCACACTATCATAAACAGCGTCTCAGACATCAGGCAGCGTATTCAGAACCACCTCATGTAGGAACTTCCTGTGAGGGAGCTTTTAGAGGGGACGTCTGGTTACCTTCACCTCCACTGGGAACAGTTCTTACTGTATCCAGAACACTCAGAATGACTGTGTAGCTGTTAAATTCTGCAGGAATGTTGATAATCTGGTGGGATTCCCTTTTGAACAATACCTGGCCTCTGTTAGAGATGTGTATAATGGACAGAAGGTAAAGTAAGTACTTTAATTTCTAAATTGATCAAAGAGCCACAATTACAAGCCTGGATTAAACCTACAGAAGATCCACCTATACCCCAATGATAATTCCTAGCTGAAGGTCTGGTCTCACAGCGAAGCCTCTTTACTCTCCTTTCTTTGCTTCTCCACACTTCCCCCATTCTCTTAGCTCTCTGAGCTCTTAGCGGGAAGAAGTGTATCCTCAGACATGGATGGAGGCTCTCCGTTCTTCCCATTAGAATCACTGTTAACCTTCTCATCAGTCTGTCCTTCGTCTTCATATTCTCCACATGGTTCATAAGGACGTTTGCGCTTAAAGAACCCACACTGCAGAGAAATAGAGAGGAAGACAGAGGGATGTTTGTGGAAAATGGCTCCAGAGCAGATGTTAATGATTGGCTAAAAGGAGGGACTGCATGTGGGCGTGGCCAAAGACCATAGTGTGAAGGAAGTAGCTGAGTCTGCAGGTGTATGGAAGCGTACGGTCATACGGGTCTACCAGCAGTGGATACAATCCCAGTCTACAGGGAATTCTCCTCGGAACTGTGCCAGGGAAGGCATCCACTAAATCTGGACCACCTGACCAGTTCTCTGATGCGAGAGTGACTGAACATTGATGTGGCTACATCTAGAACCTCACCCAGTACATGTCCAATCCAGTCCCAGCTGGTATGGGTGCTGGTGGAGGTGTTACACGGTGTTAGGCATGGTTCTGGCACAGGACTTTTGACCAGTGAGCTTATAAAACAAACTTGACTCAGAGTACAAAGTTAATGAAGTACCGAGTAACTTATAGACCTGCAGTGGCACTTCTTAGTAACTCCAGAATCTATCAGCACAGGAACTGAAGGCTGTACGGCTCCATTTCTATATACAGTAAACTCAAAAGGCAAAATGTGACCAATCACAGAGCAGTACATATAACGCAGGTTAAGAAAGCTGCTTCATCCTCCTGTACAGCTCCATTCTGGAGGGATTTAAGGCGGACTGTGTAATTCAAGGAGGCCTATTTTATAATTTGATAGTTTTATTCTACAGTAAAGCTTTAAAATCAACAGAAGGAGAACCTGCTATGAGGAGAACCTGCTATGAGGAGAACCTGCTATGAAGAGAACCACCTATGCGGAGCCATGCCTGAATTTTGGCACTGTATGTGAATATAAGAAATCCCATCTCACATTGAGACTCTCCCGTGTTCGAAGGTAAACTGCTTTGTGTTTGTGGGTGTGAATGGAGTGTGCTGTGATTGGCTCATACCTTCCACAGCAGCACGAAGAAGATGATGAGTAGGAGGAGCCCACCTGCTCCACCTGAGATCACGATCATATACATATCAGGAGGAATGACCAGCTCAGTTTTAACACTGGCCTGAAATCAGACACACACAAAAACGTTCACTGTTTTCAGGCACTGTTCTTCAGCATAGTCTGACAGGAAACTGATCTATAGACTGTTTAGATAAGGAGGTGTGATACAGTTTAGTACAACGGATCTGAAGGAGGTGATGGAGCACAGCAGGAATGCAGACCTGAAGGGCAGAACCTGGCTAAGATGACAGTGTGATGCCTCATAGTCTGCAGGGTCTTTATGCTTCTTAATCTCTGACGTTTTGGAATTACATGACATTTCTTATCAGTAAGGAAGCTTATCAGTTAGGAGCTTCCAGAACCCTGTGATACGAGTCAGATTGGGTCAGACTGATCAGATAAAAGGTTCTATTCAGGCCCAGAGAAAACTGGACACGGTTACATGAGTGAAGGTTGTACCTTTGCTCTGTGGAACTTGGTGGCATCATCCTGTAAAACAGAAGAGGAGGAAGTTACAGTAGCAGTAACAGGAAGTTACACTGCTGTGCTGCTGTCTGATCACGGTTCTAACCTTTGGGCCGTTAGACGTCTGACTGTAGCGATTTCTGTCGAAGTCCAGCTCAGCAAAGCTCCACAGCACTTTCTCCAAACTGAACTCACCGACAGGCCATCTCTGGAACATCAGATTTTACACAGCTACATGTCAGTGTGAAGGTGCTTTACTGAAACAGGTATTGAAAGGTTTGCTGGTGTGGACCATGGAGACAGACACGTTCTCCTGCATTTCTTCAGAACAATAATGGATTCACACACAGACATTTAGTGTCATGGGACAGAGTTCCCTCAGCAAACCCAAACAAACCTCAGACTTCATTTTACACTGTTTCATTCTATTCTCTGTGATCTGAGGAGAAAGTTTACCCCTGTGTACTTCTCCGGGTTCAGGAAGGTGACCTGGGCTTTCAGCTCAAACCTGACAGCGGATTCTTTTTCCAGACAGAAGGACGGACACTCAAACTTCACACAACTCGTCTGATTTAAACACAACTGGAATAAACAAACACACAACGAACCCTCAGTGTTAGAATGGCACAGTAAAGAAGATCAACCTTTATTAATAACCACCATCAATCCTGTTCACAACCTGGCTGTAACCCAGACTTGATCCTGATCCAACTGACTCCCATTAAAACGGCAAGTATGTAAACCTGAGTTCTTAGATTTATTGCCTTTAA
This sequence comes from Prochilodus magdalenae, assembly GCA_024036415.1. Classification (NCBI taxonomy): domain Eukaryota; kingdom Metazoa; phylum Chordata; class Actinopteri; order Characiformes; family Prochilodontidae; genus Prochilodus; species Prochilodus magdalenae. The sequence goes on along the minus strand of JAMWET010001248.1, from coordinate 5,461 downwards.
AGGTGCCATAGACTGTAAACCTGCATGTACACTGTGGTGGTGTAATAAGGAGAGTCCAGTACCTAGAACCCACATACCATGAACCTCAAACACTGTTGTTCCCCTTCAAATACAAATCCTGCATTTCAAAAAGAGGACAGGAAAACAGGCCGATTCCCAAATCCTACACTGTTCCGGTACAGAGCTACAGAACCAACGCGGTGGACTACGTGGAGAACTCCAGCATTCCAGGCTGGGAAGGGGATCTCTGCACTCTTCATTCCTTCATTCCTTTCCCAACTGTCAGCGGTACATGGTTGATGGTAATCTTTAAACCAGGCTGGAGTTCTTCCTGTTCACCAGCTTCTTAATCTTTAGAAAACTGTAACTGGAAAACAGGAATTTCAGCTCCATATCTTTAACAGGATCCTGGAACAAATTTAAGTCTGCACATTCCACTCTGGACAGATTCCAAACCCCTC